>HF970675.1:74592-84648 GCA_000604205.2 Neurospora africana FGSC 1740
ACGACTCGGTTTTCCCGCCTGTGCGCCAGTATTTACACGCGCTGTTTTTCAGATGTATTGGGTCTTAGATTTAACGTTACTCACACACTTTTAGGAATTTCTTATCAGTGGCGGTTTTTCCTATTTGCATAATACCATGTTCAGCTTGGATGACACTCATTCGCGCCGCCACTGTGAACACAAGATGAACCAGCACTTCACCCGGCGTCAGAGAGCATATTACATTCGTGTCTAACATTCAGCTCAGTTGTCAAGGGGCGCTTCCGCTGCCTTCGGTTGATTCGGCATAACCCACGTGGCTTGACATTCAGCCAATGTCTCAAGGCCATCTCCGTTCTGACTCCCGTCGAGCCATCCTGAACTGTATAGTCTTTTCCGATAGACAGCCAGTTTTCTCAGTATGAACAGGCACCCGTCATACTAGACTAAGGCCCCGATGATATGTGAGTGTACCTTTCGCACATCAACTTCTCAGTACAGCCAACATGTCGAAAGAGTGCCAAAGAGAGCATCTTAAACTTCGACAGGTGATCCACCGGCGTTGGAAGCCAAACTCACAAAGCCAAGTGCCCAGATATCTAAATAGGATGTTATCCGGCCGCTAATGAGCCAGTTGACATCTCGTGTGGGCATGGATCATCTTTAGCGAGAGTCTTGTCTCCAGTACACGTTACACGCGCTGTCTTCTGCAAGTGTAGACTAGGGCCATCCGTTTTCAGCTACCAAGGAAATCAGGCATGGTCTGTAAGCATACTGCAGCATTCATGCCCGCCAGAGATTGTATGCAAGACGGTGATTTTGAATGTCCCTCACCCTTCAGAGGCCTTGAAAAGACTGGAGGAAAGGACATGGCACCAGAAGAATCGAACTTGGGTATAAACGGATGGCCCCGAGTCTTTACGGTGTTTGCTCGCATGGCACCAAATCCTTCGCGCATAGAAAGCCCTTGCGTGATGAGTACGGAACAGTCAAGTGAGGCTCACTTTACAGAAACGCAGAGTCACCCCAAAAGCAAATGGGTAAATACAAGGCTACGAGATGGCAATCAACTGCCTTGTCTCTGGTTCCTGGCAGGATCTCGCACACTCCGGCTGGTCCATGGTTCTAGATCGGACGTAACAACTGGCGCGCCTTGTCTGAGGTTACCTACCACGTTCTTCACCCTGGTACTAGCCAGATGGAACTCAAGCACGTCCATGCTTGTTTTTGGGACCCAGAGAGAACCGTCGACTTACATGATCCGAGTCAGCGAGATGCTAGAACATTCACAGAACGCTTTGTATCCAACCACTGCCATCATGTGCCGTTGGCGCCCACAACTGTCATCTCCGAAATCAGTGGAGCTCATGCCCAGTATCACCGGTGCCGACAAACATGCATCCATCGGGCCCAGACGTTGAAACGATGAATCTGGATCGGGTGAGTACCGGATCGCGGGGTTTTGGTCACTAGACGTTACCAAGTGGTCACATCCGGCCTTATTCTCCTGCAATGAAGCGTTAGTCGCTAAGGCAATTGGTTCGCTGCCAGCAAATCAGAGCACGGGATTCATCGGGATATGGGAAGCAATGCTACCCCTTCATTTCCATGTGTGTGAAGCTTCCACTATCACTTGCCTCAATATTAACCTTCCCCGGATTTTCCATCCCCTTGATGCTGGCGCTGCCCTCCAAGATCTACGTAATGTGCGGATATGCCCAGAGGCACTCAAGCCCAGACGCCACCTCATGACGGACGTTGTCTTACTACGCCCCTTATTTCATCTTCCTCCTACTCACTAGTCCTCAGAGCAAAAGGCTTGGGAGAGTTCGAGGTGGGCACCTCAGTGCATGTCATGGATCAGACAAGTCCTTCAGCTGACCCTTGCTCATGAGCCTCCATCCTGCGGAGACGGTGGTAGACGCCGGTAGTGGTGGCGGCCCGAGGAGAATAACTCCGCGAATGAACATTGTCACCTTCGTCTTGACCGGGGCCAGGTATGTAGGAGACTCTTCCAAAAGAGAATGGTCTGCTGTCAAGACAAAGTTTTGTTTCTCCTAGTGTGTCCTGTAAAGCATATGTGGCGTGGACATTCGGCCCTTTGTGATGGATGGATCGTGGTCTTCACTTTGGGTCACGTACCTCACCCATACCAAGTAGGCAGGTGGTGTATCATGCAGCAGCTCTGAAGTGATATTGGATTCATGCTTCCTATTGTTACCACCTCTTTCAACATTCAAGCAACGTTCCTCTACGGAAATGCGGTGGGTTCCACATCAAGGTTTTCAGGTCACCGTCTTATCAGTACAGATCTCTAAGCATACTGCAACATTCATGCCCGCCAACAATTGTATGCAAGACAGTGATTTTGGATGTCTTCAACCTCCACCGCCTTTGAAAAGCAGGGCACCAGAAGAATCGAATTTACAGTGCTCAGGGGTGGCAGCATGTCCTCCCACTACTTCAGCCGGGCATACAATGTACATACTCGGGCATATGTATGTCTAGAGGTAATTATGCCTCAATTCCTTGGAACCTAAAACCGAACGGCCCGAGTCTGCGGTATTCCTGATTTCCCAGTTAGCTGAAAATCAGTGCCCAGTTTCTTTGCAGTACACGTGGCTGTCTGCTGAAGATCGACATTCCTCAGGAAATTATATATATCAGCCGTTGTCCCGCGTGCTAGGGATAACACAGACTCGTGCTTCCTCATCCTGTTGTACTCCAGTGGAACAGATATCGGTTCTTCGTCTCGTTACAGCCGCGGCTGTGCAACTTTCACCATGCGTTTTGGCACCCTTCTGCTGGCTGTTGCTAGCCTAACATCTGCTGTCCATGCGTACTGGATGGGGGACATTGCTCGTAAGAAGAATCACCAAGTTCCTCTTTACTCTCAAGACTAACAACATGGCTAGATCGTGGTTATGCCCCCTTCGCGCCCTCTGGATACCCCGTCTTTCGAAATGTCAAGGATTATGGAGCAAAGGGTATGTTGAGCCGAAGTGTTCCCCGAGTTATAGGCGGGCACGATCATGTCTAACACGGAGATAGGAGATGGTGTTACGGACGATACTAATGCTATCAATGCCGCCATCACTGCCGGAAATCCTTGCAACCAAGGCTGTGTAAGTGTTTCTGGTAGCATGTTGAAGCTTGTCCTAACCAATGATTAAAGACCTCAACCACCACGACTCCAGCCGTTGTCTACTTCCCTGCGGGAACCTATCTTATCTCTAGGTCCATCAAGCCAGCATACTTTACTCAGTTGATCGGAGATGCGAGCTACCCACCTACACTCAAGGCCACGGCCAACTTTGCTGGTTTTGGTCTCATTGATGCGAATCCATACTACACTTCAGTCCTGAACTGGAAGTCGGTCAACGTCTTCTTCCGTCAAATCCGCAACTTTGTTATCGATACCACGAATATTCCTCCTGCCACTGCCGCCACAGGTATTCACTGGCCAACTTCACAGGCGACGAGTCTGCAGAACATCGTCTTCAACATGCCGACGGCATCGAATGTTGTCCATGTCGGTTTGTTCATGGAGGAAGGCAGCGGTGGTTTCGTTACGGATTTGACCTTCAACGGTGGTGCTACTGGTGCTTCGATGGGTAATCAGCAGTTCACTATGAGGAACTTGAGGTTCAACAACTGCAAGACAGGTGCGCTCATTATCCTTTTTTTCGCATCTCGATATGGTCTGCTGACCCTCCCAAGCCATCTACCATCTCTGGAACTGGGGCTGGACCTATTCCGGCCTTTCCATCAACAACTGTGGCATCGGCATCGACATCACCGCCATGGACAGCGGCAAAGTACTAACCGGCTCCATCACCGTCTTCGACAGTTCCTTCACCAACACCCCCGTCGCCATCTCCACCTCCTGGACCACCACCACCCCCCCCGACACGGCCGGCACTCTTGTCCTCGAGAACATCGCCCTCACCAACGTCCCCGTCGCCGTCAAGGGTCCTCAAGGCACCTACCTCTCCGGCTCCACCGGCTCAACCACCATCACGGCCTGGGGCAACGGCCACAAATACACCCCCTCCGGCCCTGTCGAGTTCGCGGGCGCCATAACTCCCAACCCGCGCCCCGCCAGCCTGCTCGCCTCCAACGGACGCTACTACGCGCGCTCCAAGCCTCAATATGAGACCCTCTCGGCCTCGCAGTTCATCTCCGTCCGTGCCATGGGCGCCAGGGGTGACGCCGCCACCGACGACACCGCCGCCCTGCAAAACGCCATCGACACCTCCGTCGCTCAAGGTAAGGTGCTCTACCTGGACTACGGGCTGTACCGCGTCACCTCAACCATCCGCATCCCGCCCGGCGCCAGGATCGTCGGCGAGTCGTACGCCACCATCATGTCGGCCGGCGGGTTTTTCAATGACATGAACAACCCCAAGCCAGTCCTCCAGGTGGGCAGCGTCAGCGGACTGGCGGGCAGGGTGGAGCTAAGCGACTTTATCGTTTCCACGCAGAACGCTCAGGCGGGCGCAAAGCTGATTGAGTGGAACCTGGCCAGTCCGGCGGGTAACCCCAGTGGAATGTGGGATGTGCATACGCGAATTGGCGGGTTTGTGGGCAGCCAGCAGCAGATTGGGCAGTGTCTGAAGACGCCAGGGAACCCGACGGTGAGGAAGCAGTGTATTGTTGCGTTTATGGCCATGCACGTCACTAAGGGTGCGAGCGGGCTGTATATGGAGAATGTTTGGTTATGGTTAGTGTGTTCCTTTTTTCGTGTGTGTGTGAGGGGGGTATGGAAGAAACTGACAGGATGATGACAGGACGGCCGACCATGATATCGACGACCAGGCGAATACGCAGATTACTCTCTACAGCGGTCGTGGTCTTTGTAAGTCCTCTTTCCCTCCTCCCCTTCCCTCCGTCCTCCTTTTCACCCCCGTACTCTTTTACCTCTTTCTTTGACAACCCCTAACCTAAGAAAACAGACATCGAATCAACCGCCGGAACCTTCTGGCTCTACGGCACCGGATCCGAGCACCACGTCCTCTACCAATACCAGCTCGCCTCCACCCAAAACATCTTCATGGGCATGATCCAGACCGAGACGCCTTACTACCAACCCACCCCCAACGCTTTGGTCCCCTTCCCGTCTCTCTCCTCCCTCAACGACCCCAACTTCTCCACTTCCTGCTCCGGCGTCTCGGGCAACTGCGCAGCAGCCTGGGGTCTGCGCGTCCTCAACTCCAAGTACATTTTGGTGTATGGAGCGGGCTTGTATTCCTTCTTCAGCGATTACAGCACTGCTTGCTCGACGTTTGCGGCGGGGCAGACGTGTCAAGCTAGGATTGCGAGTGTGGAGGGGACCGGGTCTTCGAATGTGAATATTTATGGACTGAATACGATTGGAGCGCGGAGTATGCTGAACAGGGATGGGGCCATTGTCGCGTGGTACGCGGATAATGTGAACAATTTCCCGAGCTCGGTGGGGGTTTATAAGAGTGGATGAGTTGGGGCGTTTATGGGATAAGGGGGGATGGCATGTTTGGAAAGTCGGGTATTGTGCAGTTTGTGTTGGGCGGAGTTCTGGTAGCAGTGGTAGGTTGAAACACTTGAGGGATTGGACTGTTGATTTCTGGTATTGAAACAAATCGTTAGTTAGAACTCAAACACCTTTCGCTTCGCTATAATCACTCCCATCATAAGCCATAATATTCACACCACACCGGCTCCTAACCATCAAGCGAAAACCCAACATCCTTATTCTCCGCTCCCATCTTCACCAACCGCTCCCTCATCCCCTCCGCCCTCTCCCTTGCCTCCTCCCCTCTCTCCCCCAACGCCGAGAAATCGCATCGTTCCACCCACTCCCCCACCCCGTGCTGCAACACATTCCTCGCCCTCTTCCCACTTGATGCGCCCGCCACATGCCCAACACTCCCATGCAACGTCGTCCTCTCCTTTTTGCTCGAATACACCCCCCTATGCAAAATATTGTTATCATAAAACGCCACATCTCCCGCATTCAGCTCCACAACCAGCTGCCCCGGCATGTTGGGCTCGAACAAATCCGCGGCGCGCTCGGCGTCTGTGCGCGGGCGTGTGTGTGATTTGGGAACCAGAATCAGGGAAGTATCGCTGTCGACGAGACTCAAATTCCACTGCGTGTGATACCTCGGCTCCGTAGCCGGCACCAGTCTCTCCCTCTCTTCTTCGGCAGAAGCAGTGGCCGGGATATCATCCCGATGCCAGCTCAGAGAAAATTCCCTGTCAGGCCGAACAAGCATGTTAAACAGCTCCATCACCAGGTCTTCATCCCTGGTCCCCTCAGGCAAAAGTTGTTTGGCGATGGCGAGGATGGAAGGGGAGAAGTACAACCTCAAAAAGGCGTCTTTATCCTCTTTGGGGAGGGGCAGGTCCGGGTGCAAAAGGTGTTGGACGCCCCAGATTCCGGAGCCGTCGGCGGGAGGAGAGGAGGGCCAGGGTGGGAATTGTTTGCCTACGGTTCGGATGTAGGGCCAGGAACCGGAGCGGGCGAGAGCGGTGAGGGAGTCCGCGGCGGCGCGGAGGCTGGAGAGTTCGGAGCGGGTGAGGACGGAGCGGATTACTGTGAAGCCGTTTTCTTGGAGCTCGCGGAGGAGGGGGGAGGGGTAACCGGTTGTTTCGGCCATTATGGGTGTTTTCTTTGAGTTGACTGGTGAGAGAGGTGTGCTTTGTTGATGATAAATGCTGTAGAGTCAAAAGTAGAATACGCAAAGAAGAATTGTGGTGAGAGTTAAAACCCGTCGTCCTCTTACCGAAGGATATTTCAACAGTACTAGAGTTAGTCAACCTCGTTCGACTTCATCTGAGTCTGGATAAGTTGGGGAACGGCCAAGACATGGTGTAACCTCTCCGAGGGTAAGTATCGTGTGGGGTAACTAAACCTAATATGCACGATGAAGTAGATAAGAGGAGAGTTGGGGGAGGTTTGGGGCATGTTTGACCCCAACCCGCTCCGTTCTCCATGAGGTGGTGGTATCAGCGGGGGACAATACAACGTTGCAGATGTCTTTGTTGAACGTTAGTCTTCGGAGTTGAACAGTGGATGTTAAAGTGCGCATCTCAAATTTGGAGGACAAAATGTGATATGTTGAACAAACACGCAAAGCCTGTTGATTCGCCGTCTGACATCTGCCCAAAAACTGGGACGGAAAGACAACGATGACATAAGCTTGCGGTCAGCCACGTGCTCTCGCGATCCCGCGACACGAACGAAACAATTGAAATCGCCCCCGATCGCGTTTGCCTTCGACGTCATAACCCAGTGGTGAAAGAAACTGGTATTATCAAAGACATAAATCATCCATTGAACTTGGCAGTTCCATCTTTTTTTGGAGTTTCTCGTTTCATACCCAAAATCCATTCTTGAATCACCCAAGTCAAATCATCTGATAACCAAAACAACAATGCCACCCCGCAAGCGCAAAGCCGCAGCCATCGCGCATGATGACGACGCAGTCTCAGCACCCGACCCCTCGCGTCGCCGCTCAGCGCGCGTCTCTTCCTCCGCAAAGAAAAGCCATTACTTCGAAGGCGACTCCGATTCCGACTCACCAGAAGCTCCCGCCGCTGCCAAATCCCAATCTCAATCCAAATCCAAAGCCAAAGCCACAGCAACCAAGGCACGACAGCGCGGCAGACCAAAAAAGGCCAAAGTAGTAGAAGCTGATCCCGACTTGGATGAAGACGACGACGACGAGGATGAAGACGCCTACCACGAACCCGAAACCCAAAATGACCATGATGACCAACACAACCAAGAATCAGAATCAGAAGAAGATGATGATGATGATTCCGCTTCCCCCAAGGTCACCTTCATCCCCATCCCCAAATTACGCGACCCGAACGGCGTGTCCTACACCCCCACCACCATCCACCCCAACACCCTCCTCTTCCTCGGCGATCTCCGGCGCAACAACAAGCGTTCCTGGCTCAAACTCCACGACGCCGAATACCGCCGCTCTCTATCCGATTGGGAATCCTACGCCACGTCGCTCACGGACCACATCATCTCCTCGTGTGACCCCACCATCCCCGAGCTGCCGTTTCGAGACATCAACTTCCGCATCTACAGGGATATCCGCTTCAGCAAAGATCCGACGCCTTATAAACCGCACTACAGCGCGAGTTGGTCGCGCACGGGGAGGAAGGGCCCGTACGCGTGTTACTATGTGCATGTGGAGCCGGGCAAGTGTTTTGTGGGCGGGGGGTTGTGGCATCCTGATGGGCCGGCCTTGGGGAGGTTGAGGAGTAGTATTGATGAGAGGCCGGGACGGTGGAGGAGGGTGTTGATGGATAAGACATTTAGGGAAACGTTTCTTGGTGGCGGGAAGGGGACAGTGAAGGTGGGGAGGAAGAGACAGGAGAAGAAGAAGAAGGGGAGGGGAAAGAAAGATGAGGAGGATGAGGAAGAGCAGGATGGTGGGTTGGATGAAGAGAGGGCTGTTATCAAGGCATTCTGTGCGGCTAATGCCGAGAATGCGTTGAAGACTAAACCCAAGGTGCGTCGGAAATTCTTGCATGTCGGATTGGGCTGTTGGCTTTCGAGTCGGTTAAAAGGTGAGAGGGTCAGGAGGAGGCAAGCTAACGGGATCCTCTGATTTTCTAGGGCTTCGATGCTGAACATAGAGACATCGAGTTGCTCAAGCTGCGCAACTTCACCGTGGGGAAAAAGCTGCCTGATTCTGTCTTCACATCAGAAGGCGGGCAGGAGCAGGTGCTCGATGTTATCAGGGCTATGGTTCCGTTTGTAAGTACCCACAACCCCCCCTGTTCTGTCTTTAGACCATTGCTAACTGGGGCGGTTTATAGGTGACGCACCTTAATCGCATCGTCATGCCTGATCCTGGCGATGATGACGATTCAGAAGAGGAAGAAGCTTGAAATAAAGCAGTCGAGGGGATGAACCCTTGTCCTGTGTTTTGGATTCGACTCCTGGTGTCTTGGATAGCGAGCGATATCAGGACATAGAACCGCTCCATATTGTAGTTGCTTTTTCCCCTTGCTTACTGACAATGAAATAACACTCACCTCAACGGCAGTCGACACTCCACGGAACGACTATGTCTCCGCGGACGTAAGTAGGTGACAAGTAATAGTTGGGTATCAGAAACTAATTAAAAAAAGGGAATCGGACCCTGGAATCGCCGGTAACACATATCCCGCCAACATGACGCAGTACCGAAAACATGACAGCGTAGAAACACATGAGGGGACACCGAAACAGAACGTGCCCCAATCCAATCCTGCAACGCCTCGGCCTCCCGTCTCTCCGTCCTCCTCCTCCGTCTAGCCAAGCCATCCAAATCCGCCCGTACATTCTTTTCGATTTCAATTTCGGCAAATCGCACCCAGTCTTCAAACACATCGTGTCGCAGTCGCGCTTATCGAAATCCATAATGATCCAGTCATCATGTCGTTTAAGCGGTGGTAGCAGCAGCAGCAGCAGCCTCCTCCTTCTTCTCCTCCTTCTTCTCCTCCTTCTTCTCCTCGGCAACGGGGGCGGCGGGGGCAGCAGTCTCGGCGACAGCAGCGGGAGGCTCGGCGACGGCAGCTACAGGAGCAGGAGTCTCAGCCTCAGCAGGGGCAGCGGAAGCCTCCTCCACAACCTTCTTCACTTCATGAGCAGCGGGGACAGCAACAGCCTCCTTCTCATCAGCGACAGCCACGGGCACAGCGGCAGCCTCGGTAGCAGCAGCAACCGGAGCACCAGCAAACTCGGGGGCGGCGATCTCGGGGATTTCAAAGGGGCTGCTGGCAACCTCGGGAAGAGAAGAAACCTCCTCCTCCTTCTTCTGCTCGGGAACAGCGACTTCAGGGGCAGCGGCAACCTCGGGGACTTCTACCGCAGGTGCAGCGACCACTGGAGCGGGGGTGACGCTAGGAACGGGGGTGTTCTCACTAGGAGCAGCAGCAGCAGCTTCCTCCTCCTTCTTCTCCTCCTTCTTCTCCTCAGCAGGAGCGGCAACGACGGCGGGAGCGGCGCTCTCGGACGGAGTAGCCTTGGCAGCGGGGGGCTCGGCGGAAACCTCGACGGGGGCGGCGGCGGGAGCTGGATGTGATGTATGG
>HF970675.1:97000-114241 GCA_000604205.2 Neurospora africana FGSC 1740
ACGAGGAGAGAGCGGGATATCAATTGCCGCCGAGACTGCGCCACCCCCAGTTTCCTGTGGGCGGTCGGTTTGCGTAGTCTCATTGCCATCTTCTTCTTCCTCCTCCTCCTCCTCCTCGGTGGGTACCACATGAGACCTCCCTCTCCTGGTGTAGCTAGCCTGGGCCGGGTAATCAATAATCGAGTTTTCGCTCAACCGACTAGGAATCGCGGGCGTGTGAGGCGTATGCGGGCTCAGGGGCTTTCCGCCCGGTGAGCTGCTGACGCTCGCACCACTCATACTGATGCCCGGGTTTCCCAGGCTACCTGGCATGTTGGACATATGTCTGCTGCTGGAGCTCGAGCTCCGGTGCAAAGTTGAAGATCCCATCATCATGCTCTCCGTCAGCGCATTATTTGAGTCCCTCATAAGGTGGAATTTGTTGAGCTGTGCAGCAGTGCGGCGAGCAGCAGCTGATTGCTCTCCCTTCTTGGTAGCCTCAAAGCTCGGCAACTTCTTCCTGTTGTCAAGCTCTTTCAGGAACTCGGAAATGTCGTCATCCGTTTGGAACGAGCCTGAACTGGCCACCCCACCCACAGGTTCGGCGAGGAGGGCCGAGCCAGGCTGAGCCGATGAAGACAGGCTTTGTCTGCCACTACTACTGGCTTCGTCATCGCCGGTCTTGCTTTGGCCGCCGAATGAGGTCCGCGATCGGCGATGGCTGAAACTGCTGCTATACCGACTTTGGGGCCTTGGTGAGCTAGACTTTGGAATATCCGTTGGGACGGCAGCACCGGGGCCACGCAAGGAGGCCGCCATTCCCGCCGTAAGCGAGGATCTGTTCCTGGCTTGTGAGATTCCGCTCAAACCCGAGGGTCGTGGAAGCGAATGTGGCGAGGCCGGTGACCCATGATCTGGCAGCCTGGGACTCCCGGATATCGACCCAGCTTTAAATGGTTGGAACGAAATAGAAGGTCGTCTGCTGCCCTCAAGATCCCGCAATGTCCGGCTTGACGCACCACGGATGGGCAGAGAATGCGATGGCTCTGACTGGTCGACACTGGCTGCAGAAGAGCCTGGTGGTGAGCTGGTGTCTGAACCGGCCGGTCGAACAGCCTTGAGCGCCGAGATGGGGCTTGTGCCGAATGCACCGGCGCCGTGAAATGTCGATAGACTGCCGTATGTCTGATGCGGTTCTCGGTTGCCTCGTCCTAGGCGGTGTGAGGGCAAAGATCCGGGTTCCGCATACGAATCCACTCGGCCATGGCTGACGGGTTGCTGTCGTTGAGGTATTGAGGGCTTGAAGAAATCCTCGTCTACACCCATGAGTCGCGAGCTCAGCAAAGCGTCCGCATCCTCGACCCGAAACGTGCAGTCATTCCGATAGATAACCGAAGCATTGAAGCGGCCTACGGGTACTTCTAGATCACCGAACATGTACTCCGTTACTACATCCTTACTGTCAGAAAGGGGTTGGCGCAGCGGATCGTAGTTGAGGAATTCGGCCTCGGCCGGCACAATGCGGCACTTTACTTCCAGGGCGGGATGGATGCCCTTGGTCATGGTCTGCTGGGAGAACTTCCAGCCGGGCATGACCTTCGTGGCCAAGAACAGCGACCGGAAGAATACTATGCTCCGCTTATAGATGGTGGGCAAGCTGGGTCCAAAATCCTGCAAAGCGTCATCATTCGGAATGCACTTGAGCTCGATGCGCCATCGTTCCAAGATCACCTCGGTATTCCGTTTTTGTAGGTGACGTTTCCGTGGCGAATCCTCGCTCGATTCTGAACTGTTGAGGGCTTCCAGAACATCCCACCTCTTGCCATTATCGTCCACCAGTGCGAGGCTGTGACTGCTGGAAATGCGCGATGCGTCGATGTACGTCTCGATGATCATGGGCGGTGGACGATTCGTAAAACTGTCGGAATTCCTGTAGACGCGGAGCTCATCCTTGAAGTCTTCGGTATCCTCGGTCTCTATCGAGAACTGCATCTCGTCGTCAGCGGCTTGTCGCACATTCCCAAGGGGGTAACGGTTTGGAATGGAAACCCACCCATTTATTAAACCCTTTCTTGGGCCCGGGTGTAAGATGCTGTCGCGACCCGATGATGAGGACGGCGGCTTTGTAGTAGAAGTTCTGCCACTCATGTCAGTTAGCCAAGGGGTGCTCCTACTGGGCGGCGATAAGGGCGGCTTTGTCGAGATTGCGCACCTGAATGATCTGGTCCAGCTTCTTGATGGCATCCCGACTTGCGGCGTGAGCGACGGCACCACCACCATCCTGACCACCACCGACTCCGTCCTTATCGTCGGTGCTGGTTCGAGTCCGAGGATCCCTCTGGTTGTTTGTGCGGGTTGGGTTTGTCTGAGCAGAAACTGCGGGGGAGGAGACTCTTGGGGGATGACGAGATTGTTGATGCATTATGGATGGCGAATGTCGCCAGTCGGCGGGTATGTATAAGTGATGTCAATAATGTTAATGAGCGGCGTGCGTAGGATGCGTGACACGGGCGCCAAGCCCCGGCTCCGGTGTGACTGATAACGATGTCGCGAGGCTGCCGTGTCTGTCAAAGCGAGCGCAGATGGAAGGTGTCAATACGGGGGAAGATGGCTGGACAGTCGGATGAAAAAAGGGGGTTGCGTCGAGGGCTGTGTCGGGAATATTCGAGTTGTCTAGAGGACGGTCGGGGAAGAGCGAGGCCAGAGGACCTTTGCATCCATCGTTTGTTATCGGCGATGAATCGGATAAGGCAGGCAGACTGAACAATGGAAGAAGGAGATGAAATCTATAGTCTAGCAAAAAAATGGAGGTTGGGAAGAAACACACAAGGTAATGGGTAGTCGGGCCGTGCCACAAGGCAGAATCTGAGAGGCCGATGTATTGTAGGCGAGGGGAAAAAAAAAGAGGAGGAGGAGAAGGAATCGAGAGATGATGGATGGATGGGAGGTGTGGAATGTGGATAGACGCGGATGACTTGGTTGGCGGTGACTGTCGCTGTTCAAGGAGCGGGCGACAACACCACAAGATATCGCGGAACCACAGCTTTAACAGACAATAACAGCATTTCCCGACGCATTCAAAGCACGCAAGGTCCTCACAGTTAGCGGAGCACGTCCATTTGCACTATCTCAAGCGCGTCAGAGAAGCGTGTAGAGTGGTTCCAATGAGGCAGGTCCGGGGTTTCAGGGTTCGTCGTGGCGGCTCCGGAGAACACCAATCAGTGGGCCAATGATTGGCAGCAGTCATCCGGCACACTCCCGCGTCGAGTGGAGCAAGATGGCTGCGTGCATTTTGGATAACACAGTAATTGTTAATGTGTTACTCTCTGAGCACACCATCAAACGTCGTGTAGAGGTCGACATTCGCCATTTCTGTCATTAATAGATATCTAAAGTTCATCGTGTCTTAATCGAAAACAAGGTACAAATAAAAAGAGGCAGCAAAAGATCTCAGATGACGCTGTCCAGGTGCGGGCCTTGCCGTGGCCAGGTTCCTGGTGACTGCCGATAACACACTATCACTAACAAGGTCGCTTGTGACTTCACTTTGGTTGCTGTGACTTTCCTTCCACCCCGGCCGACCTTGTCTCGGCTGACTACCGTACCTCGCAGCCCTTCTTTTTTTGTGTCTGTTTGATGCTGCAGTGCATCAATATGTATACTAATAGGTAGGCAAAGTGACAAGTCTACCTCTAAACGCCAACCTCCTCCGCCGGCAGTGGGCATGCCAGGACCGCCTCGTGATCACCAACTTATCTTTCGTCATCGAGTCATCGACAGCACAACTGTCCCTGAAACTCTGAAAGGGTGGGTGGGTAGGCGGTCAGGATAGAAACATGGCACCTTACATCCAACATCTTCCTCTTTTGGTGTTCAGCCAACTACCTCGCTAAATTGTCCGCACGTTCTCTTTTTGTGTGAGAACGACGAGACGATTATGACAAGGGAGATGATGCATCCGTTCGTCACCTACTAATGCTAGGATCGACACAGTTATCACTCAGAAGCCAAGTCTCTCTTCTCTTTGTCCGCCGTCTTTATTGTTATCAACCTACCAGCACTACCAATATCTACCTATATGCTGTGTGTACCTACATATCAACCATTTCCCCTCTTTGTTCTGTGACAACCGAAGCGAGACCCCTCATCGGACAGTGCATACATACCTAGGTAGCATGCAGATACGCAGCTTTGCAGGTAGAACAAGGGAATCAATAATCACTTACATACAGTACATATCTGCCTTGAAAGGGATGCTGCCTGTCTGCCTGCCGGTCGTCGAATGAAGAGCCGCTGAAGCCTACCAAGGTTGTAGATGCTCCGAACCTGCAGCAGTCCAGAAGCAGTGCAGTGTACCGTTTATGCATATGAAGGTTAGCCTCACGGAAGGACACAGTATGAGAATGAGATTTCCTTCCGGGGTATAAATACTCGAAAAGGGTCTGGACCGTAGCTGTTTGTTGTTTGTTAGACCTGCCAACCGCCGTAAACATGGGGGTTATATTGACTGAGAGCGCGGTAACAGCACCGGTAAACCATTTCTCGCCTCGCCTCACCAATGTTTTACACACACAAGCATCAACTCGGACAGCTAGTTACGCTGTGTAATCGATCGAGTCCGATTCCGAACTGCGGTTGAGTGTGGTGAAACTACCTAAGAGGAGAAAAGTCTGGGGCGGCGAACGGTTTGTGGCTTGTGAGCTACAAGACGGGCGTAGAATGGTTACACGGCGGTTGATGTAAGCCTTGGTGATAAGGCGATTGGAGCTAAATGACGGAAAACCTGACAAGCAATATCGATTTCTCCTCTTCTTTCTTGTCTGCACCAAGATCGAATTCTGAAACTTTGGATTGTCATCTCCCAGTCTATCAGGTTGCGCGTTCAATGCTGCATGTCAGGATTCTGCCTAGAGGTGATGGACCCTGTGTGTGAACCAAGGCAAAGAAGTTAGGCTGCAACAACACGTGGAAAGAAAAAAATATGGGGATGCTGCTTACTTATGTCGTGGTTTGAGACGAGGCATTCATACACACGGAGATAACGCCCGTCGAATCGTCAACTTGTACAAAACTGAGGTGGTTGGAGATATTTTCGAAACCCAATATCCAAAACATTGGTTATCAAGATCATCGTATCACGATATGCCACATACACGACGTACTACAGATTACAGTATCGGTACACAGTTGCAGCCAGCAACTAGCAGCAGCAGCAGCAGCAGCAGCGGAGCAGCGATGCATTTCCCTTCCATGTATATGCAGCCTTGTGAGTTGAACAAAAACCAAAAACCCCATATCTTATCTCGTGCAAATACTGCCATGTCCTCGTGTTTCCTTCCAGGCTTTTGTTTCTCCCCATTAACCCATATATCTTTTTGTGCATGGCTCCCGCGATAAGCAGGGCACACGTTCACCAAAGCCCAACACTACCTCCCAGCAGCCGGGATGGCGGGACCGGTGGGAGGAGTCAAACCAGCGCCGGCAACTTGCGTGGCATCTCGTCCTCCTCTCCCCCCTCGATCTCTACCCCGATCTCTCCTCCTCGCGTTGCTGCTTCCCTCTCCCCCGTCTGCTTTTCTGGCATGTTGTTGTGGCGCTGCTGCTCCACCATGGCCCTTTGGGCCTGTTGGTATCGCTGGTGTTGCAGAGGTTGACGCAGCAGCAGCGATAGCTCCTTTTCCTTCGCCGGGGGGTGGCCCATCTTTCTTACCACCTGGACCTCCTCTTCCTCGCCCAGCTCTCCCTTCACCCTTCCGTTCTCCGGTCTTGGCTTCACCACCTCCCGGCTTTCCGGCGCCCTTTGCAGTGGCATCTCCGCCAGCCTTTGAACTTTCGGCAACATTGACATTGTCTCTGCCTCTTCCTTTGCCCCTTGCCTTGCCACCTTTCTCCTTCCTCTCCTCTTTCTCTGTAGCCTTTCTCTTCCTTTCCTCTTCCTCCTCTTGTAACCGCTTGCTCTCGGCATCCCACCATTCCTGGAACGCCTGCTCCTCTTGAATCTCTTGCAAGGACCTCTTGGACATGGCACCCTTGATCCGCTCTTGCTCGAGCTTCTGCTGCAAAATGATCTCCTCCATGCTGAAGCCCAGCAAATGCTCGTCCTTGCGCGCAGGAGCAATGTACACCTTGGAGTGGGGGACAATTGGTTTGCTGGAAGACTCTCCGAGGCTTGGGAACTGCTGGGCTGAAGGTTGGGGACCCGGACGGGGAGCTGAGGAAGAGGAGAGTGTAGGTGTGGACTTGGGCTTGGGGTTAGGGTTGGCCGTGTGAACACTGTTGTTGCTTGACGTCCGCTGACCGGAAAATCGCGTGTCTGGCGATGCTGTCCTTCGGGCGAGGGGCGTGGTCTCCGCCGCAACCAGTGGCTTTGCTGCTGGTGAAGCAGACACGGAAGGATTGACATCTAGCGGCGCTGGCTTGGCCTTGTTGGCAGTGACCATCTTCCAAGGAGGCGGCGCCTTCGATTCAGTGTCACCCCATGCCGGCTTGTTTGCAAGGGAAGCCTTGGCAACGTGCAAAGCTGCCTGAGCTGCCGCCTGTTCCTGCTGCTGTTTCTTCCTATCCTTCTGAGACAGCTTGGGCTGTGCAACCTTCGGCGCCGATGTCCCTTCCTTGCCCGTCTGCTGTTGCTGTTGTGCAGCCAAACCCTCTGATAGGGCTGACCTACCTGCTGCAACTGGAGTAGTGGTAGCCTCCAATTGGATGATATCCCGCAAGCCAACCTTCGAGGCCGGCATCGGGGCGTTCGCCCATGGAGCTCCTCCGGCTTTCGTCGCCGGCGATGTTCCAGCCTGCAAAGAACTGGGTGATGCCATGGCAAGCGACTGCCCTCTCCGGATCGGAGCTTTGCCCTTCCATGAACTGCCTAGTGTCGGGAACTGGTCCATATCCGCTGCCGGAGTAGAGAGCTTCGGAGCCTTGGCACCAAGGGGCGTACCGAGCGCAGCAGGACCGTCTTCTTCCATATCAAAGATGAGATCTGCTTGCGAGGTCTTTGGCTTCAACTCAGGGCTAAGACCAAACGGTTCATTCCTGGCAACCTTTGACGCTTTATGAGTTTTATCAGCAGCAGGTGTGGACGCGGATGCATCATCAACACCACTGCAACCCTTGCCCTTGAAGGCCGTGGAAAGCTTTCGATCATCTTCCCTTGAAGCTCTGAACGCAATCTCCTTGGCCCTGATCTGCCTCTCTTCATCGATGTCCTGAGCAAGCTCTGGGTGAGCTTCATGAAGCAGCATTTCAGATCTGCCACTCCTTACAAACGGCGACTGGGCAGCCTGGTTGTCACGAACAATCGCGTCTAGCTCCAGAAGCACATCATCGTCCAGCTCATCAAGCAGGTGATTTTCGAGCATTGACTCTAGCTGTAAGCAGATGTACTCCAGCCCGGCATCTCTGAACTCGGTTATACAGCATGGGCTGATGGCATTGAGGAAGTTAGCAATGTTGCGAATGTTGGCAAATCTTCCCATGATGGTCTGGCAGATCTGTGACAGCCTGTCCAACATCAAGTAGTTCGCGATAGACATCACATCCATGACAAGGTCAAGGAAATCCGCGAACGTGTCACACACGGTGGGGTCAAACAGCTCCGCGCCGTAGTCGCCATACAGATACCGAAGCACGTAGGCGAACGCGCCGGGTTCCATATGTTTGAGGTCAATCTTGATCCTCTCGTTCTGGATTTCTGCTTCTTCCCGACGCGTCGCCAGCCAAATGCCCCTGGATCGTCCGTGGAAAAGCACCTGGAACCAAGGACATCTCTGACACACAAACGAGCTGTGGACGGCAACTTCCTGGCCGTCTAGTTCAAGGAGGATATCGCCGTCGCCAAAGAAGGTGCGGTCCTTGATGGCTACTCGGAAATCCTCATCCATGCATTTCTTGGGGTCAACCTGCAGTCGGGCCGCTGCCTCAAGATTATGCATGTTGAGACGAGTGGCAAGCCTCATGACCTCCTGGCGGATTTGACGATATCTGCAGGCCAATGGCGGGGCTTGACGTGTAAAGTTCCATGCTGGTATCACCTTGTCCTCGTACATGAAGTGAACGAAGTTGAGCAAGGCGATCACGTCCAAGCCCGGAAAGATAAGCAAGGGCTTTCCATCCACCTTGCTGATCGTAAATGCTTCATGCTGAATATCAAAGCTAAGCCTCCGCGAATGGGCCAGAGCATGCCGAATCACGGAGCTTCGGGCGGAGAGGAGCCAGGCGTGAACTGGTATCCGAATATCCGGGAGGGATGAGCTGCATACCAGGGCGTCCAATGGTTGGTGAAGATGATTCCATTCTATGAGGTACGACTCCAAATCCTCTTCCAGATCCGGGGATTTGAGCACTTCATATGCGACGGATCCGAGGTTGAACTTGAGTGTCTCATTCTCCCAGAATTTGACCTTCTCCTTATTCCTAAATCCCGGCTTCGGCTCAGATGCTCGGAAACCCTCCAGAGGATTGAGTGGTGCTACGTCCCTCCAAAGAGACTGCTCGGAAACCACGAGCTGTTCCTTCAATACATCCAAATCTCGGCGAATCGCAGCAAATGCACCGAAAGGTGATGCTCTTACTGCTGCAACCTTTGTGATATGCGGCACTCTTTGGAACTTGAAGTCGTGGCGCTTTGATTCCGAAGACCCCGAATAGGCATCCTTGACCTTTGCTCGCTTGATGCGGCGCCACACGGCTCCGGAGTGGGTGCTGATGATAACTGAGCCATACTCACCCACTCCAACCGATCGTACTCCATCCTTTCTGGCGCTCCAGATACATTGTGGCTGGGTTACTGCACCCTTGATCTTGGACGGATTGGTCGTAGAGGTTGCTGGTGGGTTTGTCTCCATCTTGTGATCCAAATGCATGGTGAACAGATCTCCACGCTTTGTCAAAGCGGCAATCGTCTCTCCACCAGACGTGATATAAGAGATCTGGCTCCTACCTGGCTCGTACCGGTTGGACATGGAAAGATTGCCAATCGTATCAATGGTCGCAAAGGGGAACTTGACAATGTTGTATCCGTAACCAGTGAACACGCAGACTGTGTAGTTCTGGAGAAGAACTGTTGTCGCCTTGTCAATAGCCGAGACCATGACGATTGGCGATGAGAAAAGTGAAGCTGCCACCTTTCTCGGAGTCTGCTGATATTCGAGAGATCTCGAGTCTGAATCCATCAGAGCCAGTTGGCCAACATTCTTACCCCAGCAATAGAGGGAAATGCCGGTGTGAGCAACTGAATGAATCGAGGAAGCAGCAATACCAAGGATACTCTCCTTTTTCAAGGAGCTGAATACCTGCCGCGGCGTAGTACTTATGGGGTCTTCATCCTTTTTGGTCGGCTCAGGAAGAGTATAGCCTAGCTGAGAGTGGGCATTGTTACCCCAAGTCCATAGAGCTCTGCTCTCATCAAGGGCCATGGTGTGGTTTTGTCCGAGGGCGACCTGGATAACCTTTTTGTCGGCCAGGGGACCTTGGACAGGGGTAAACTTAAAGCGGGTATTTTCGTCTCCAAGTCCCAGTCGTCCACCTCGGCCAACACCGCTAACATATAGATTTGAGACGGGGTCTGTCGTGAGAACGGCGCTGTGAAGTTTCGACATGACCACATCCTCGATGACGATCGGCCGGTTCAAAACAAGAGCTGGAATGTCGCTCAGGTTTTGGACAGGGGAGCCTTCCAGTCCAGCACTCTCAAGGTACTCGCTGTAGAATCGCTGAAGCAAATGCGCCGGTCGCTGTAGGTAAACACGCTCGGGGAACTGGCGGTCGTCCTGATCCCCAAGGCCCAATGTCAGGTTCCGGTTGCTTCCAAAGGTGTACAAGTCCTCGCCAAGGGCTCCGTGCCTGGCTTTCCTGGAAACGGTCTCCTGAGCCACCTCGTCTTCGTTGTCTGATCCATCTTCTTGCTCGTGCATGGCTGCCAGTTCCCGAAGAGCTACCAAGTCTCGCTCGCCGATAGTCGCGTTATACAAGTCGAAAGGGCTGTTACCTTCGTGATCCTTGGTCTTGATCAGCTGTCCAACCCGAAGAAACGATGCTGTGTGTCCTGCCAAGTCCCTCCGTTCTTTATCCAGCAGCATGCGGGCAATCGAGATGTTCCCTGCGTATAATGCACGGTGAAGGGCATTCCAGCCACTCTCGGGGTCTTGGACGTGTATATCAATGGCGGGGTGGGCGATCAAGGCTTGGGCGAAAGAAACGGCGTTCTTGGTTGTCGAGGAGGCGGCGCGCAGAAGCAGGGTAAGGCCGACATGGTCGCGACTGTTGACATCGATTCGAGAGAGTGCGCCGTTGGGCTGTTTGCGCGTCTTGCCCGACAGACGGGGCGATGTACCGAGACTGCCAGAAGCGCCGGCTTGGGCCGAGGTTATGTTGCTGCTCCGGCCCGCCGGTTGGGGGCCGTGGGCAGTGAGGGAGAGGAGGCGTCGAAATTTTTCGACATCGTCTTCCCAGTAGGATTTCCAAAGAAGATGCGTCTGCGTCATTAGAAGCCGGATGGGCGGCGGGAAGTCCACGCTTCGATGGCACCTCGCTGTGATTCGCACTGGACCACGGCTTGTTTAAAGGTGCGTTAGGAAGCGTAGGAAAGACGTCCACCGGCAAGGGTAACGGTCGAGCTCTTTTTCGGGTGTCCTAGTCAGTGCGTGTGTGTGTCGCGGGTTTTCTGATACGGGGTTTGTGATTAGAGTGGCGACTTGGCTGTTGGGGATTTGGAGGGTCGGAAGGGGTTCTTGTGTTGCTCAGGGGGGCGACAACCTGGAAGTTATGGAGCGAAGGGCAAAGCGATATGGTTGGTTGCAGTGTGTTCCTGGCTGGTCGAAAGTAGAAAAAGAAGTGGAAGTTGGAGATCCCGTAGGTTGCGGAGGTGGAGGAGCGCGGGAGATAAAAGGAAGTAGAAGTCGTCGCCAACTGTTGTCAGTGTCACTGTCAAGGCCACCACCCACACAATGATAACTTTAAAAGTGGAAGGTAAGGTAGCACCCCGCGGACATGGACCAATCACAGGCCTCCATTCACACTCATGCGCTATCGACGGGATGACAGATACGATAAGGGAGCAGAGTTCCCCCTCCATCATACCTAACAAGTCTGGAATCTGGTCCGGAGCTTGATGTCCTGCTATGCGAGGAGGCACATGCTCGTGTAACGTATGTAACTGGATCTTACATATAGGATCTTTGGAAGCCTTGACGAAAAGTAGGTAGGGCTGAAGTACTTTGGGGCTGTAAGGGAATGACATCGACGGGATGGACCCCAATTCTAAAGCCCCGCCAGTTGCTGTATCCGTAGAGGTTCGTGTGGAAGCACATGTCAATCAATGTCAGTCACCGCTAGTGCCATTACTCGGACACCGCGGCTCAATGGAGCTTCCCTCTTCATCAGGTCTCTTTTCTTTCCTTGAAGGCCTCCCCTATCGTCGAGCTAGCATGCAGTGATGTATAACAAGAAATAAGAAGGAACATCCAGAATTCCCAAGTCAATCTTCCAAAACCCATTAGGGTAATGATCCTGCCGACTTCAGCTTCCCGAGCGCCGTTAGTGATTTGCGCCAAGGAGGAAGGAAGCGAGGGTCTGGGCTCCGTAGAACTAGAGGAAGCTCCGATGCCGCTGTCTTGATGCTACCTTGTTAGCGGTCCGCCAAGAACGGGAGCAAAGAGTCACTGTCGAGGTCCTGAAATGCTGAAGCAGCACCCCCAACCCAAGCAGAAACCGCCGCCAAATCCGGCCATGGCAGGCTGACTGTTATCCACTTGGACGCTATCCGTCCCTTCCCGCGTCCGGGCATGTTCCCTCTTCAATAATCCGCCAAGTGACGACACTTTAGTTTTTTTTTCCTCCCGTCTCTTCACAACCTCCTTGATTGCGCTCTTTTTCTTCTGCACATTGTTGTCTTCCATCTTCTGTTCTTGGTCTCCTTCGATATACATAGTTCAAAATGGCGTCCGACAAGGCCCCGCTTCCTTTTGGCTACACCTTCGCGGCCGGTGAGTCCTGTCCCTCTCCGATTTTGAAGCTTCCATGAGCTCCGGCGCGCAATTGACACTCGTGTCGCAAACACTACGGACCAATGCTAATCGTGATTTCTCGTGCTAGGTGCCATCGCTGGTGTGTCTGAAGCAAGTTACCTCCGAAAATGAACCCGAGCGTCCGGCTGTGCTGTATAACTAACCAGACCTTGCGCTGGTCTCTCTAGATTTTGGTTATGTACGTCGTGGATCCCCAACTGCTGGTGCCCAGACGGGTCGCGTGCTCTTGCGATTACCTCCCAGTACTAACACATACCGTCACAACAGGTATCCTCTTGATGTCTTGAAGACCAGAATGTGAGCGCAACCACCTGCCATATCTCGACGACACCTCGAGCACCTACCGCGGCCACCGCCCGAAACTAACCACATACACCACCCAGCCAACTTCAGACCGGCAAGCCCACCGCGGGCGCCGACCACTACAATGGCATGCTTGACTGCTTCAAGAAGATTGTCAAGAACGAGGGGTATGCTTTCTATCCCACAGAGCTCGGCGTGTATGGCGCGGGTTGACACCTTTCTTCCACAGTCCCTCCCGCCTTTACCGCGGCATCACTGCCCCCATCTTGATGGAGGCTCCCAAGCGTGCTACCAAGTTCGCCGCCAACGACAAGTGGGGAAAGTTCTACCGCGACCTCTTCGGCCAGCAGCAGATGACCCAGGGTCTTTCCGTCCTTACCGGTGCCTCCGCCGGTGCCACCGAGGCCTTCATTGTCGTCCCCTTCGAGCTCGTCAAGATCCGTCTCCAAGACAAGGCTTCGGCCGGCAAGTACAACGGCATGGTCGACGTGGTCGTCAAGACGGTCCGCAACGAGGGTCTCCTCGCCATGTACAACGGTCTTGAGTCCACGCTCTGGCGCCACATCCTCTGGAACGCCGGTTACTTTGGCTGCATCTTCCAGGTCCGCCAGCTCATCCCCAAGGCCGAGACCAAGAAAGGCCAGACCATCAATGACATCATTGCGGGTACCATTGGCGGTACCGTCGGTACCATCTTCAATACTCCCATGGACGTCGTCAAGAGCCGGATCCAGAACACCATCAAGGTGCCCGGCCAGGTGCCCAAGTACAACTGGGCTTGGCCTGCCGTCCTAACCGTCTTCAAGGAGGAGGGCTTCGGCGCCCTCTACAAGGGTTTCATCCCCAAGGTTCTCAGACTCGGCCCCGGTGGTGGTATCCTCCTGGTGGTTTACACCGGTGTTATGGATATGTTCCGCAAGATGAGAGACGAGCGCCTTGGCAAGCAGCTCTGAGCGAGCATTGATTTTTTGGCAACATGATGAAACAAAACATTGGATGGCTCGCATTAGATTCAGTTGTATATATATATCTGCTATTGCTTGGGGGTGTGGTCACGATATCAGCGGAATTCTACGATTTGCAAAAAGCGTGATAGATTGGCTTCTCCGGTTTTTTCACTTTCTTCAGTTCGGGATGGCCGGCCAAAAGCAATGAAAGAAGAATTTCTGGACAACCCCTTTGAGTTTCTATAGTGAATTGAGTACGGAATCAACAACAAAAAAAGCAGAATCAGTCAGAAGACATCCGAGACCCGTGAAAACAGAAATCTGCTTGACCTTCAGACTGCCACACAACACGACATGACTAAATCGACTGTCTCTTACTAAAAGACAGGCAGTCCAAGTTTGCTTTCTTCAATCTCAGCTGTCCATCTCAATCTTTCCCACTCCTCTTGGTAACTCTTACGCGCAGGCACATTCAATGACAATTCATTTACATACATACCAATACATCCCAAGGGGTTTCAGTTAGGTTTCTGAAACGAGTACCTCTTTACCTTTTAAGTAAGATATCAGCCGCTTTCCTACCGCTAAGGTTGTCAAAGAGTCGGGAATGGAAGGGCAGAGCTCGAAAGGGACGAAGACCTCGGCTATGACAGTTAAGTACTTGCCAGAGAAACAGATAGAGCGCCTTGGGAGTTATACATGTATAGATACCTGTATGGTGATATGGAGGAATGAATATTTCCATATTCTGGTACTAAAAGTGAATTGGAATTGATACTGGATTTGGAGATCTATGTGGAAACAAAACTGGGATTGTTGGTTGTTTGTGCCATGTAAAACGATTTTACCTGATCACTAACGCGGATTTCCATTTGCAAGTCTTTGGCATCGAACCTCGCACATTGTAAGTTGACCGGGGGAGGGGATAACGTCGTTGATGGGTACCTGTGATCGATAAAGAGAGGGTGGGGCAACTGGATGGAGATGAGGATGAGGAATGAGATGTGAATGTTATTTAGTGGTGATTAGGAGGGTTTGTTTTGTACTTCATTGTGATGATCATGGGTTAATGGTTGTGGTACGCGTCTCTTTTGCGGTTTGGTATTTGTAAAATTGAATAGACGAATAATGACCACGGTGGTTCAGTTCGAAGGATGTATGGTGAGGGTGAGGATGGACACTTATTTTCTTTTGTTGTCTCCCTGTCCTTTTTTTGGTGTTCTATTGCCATCCTCATCTGCTCTATCTTCAACCCTCCTTTCTGGCGTGCTATATGACAAAGATAATGTGCTTGCCGTCCTTAAATTCGGCGCAGGGCAGGGGTGGCTTTCCTTGCTCCCGTTTGATGGACAGTATCTTTTCTTCCTGCTCCTCGAGGAGAATCCAAACCACCCCGATTCGCTCAAATACACCTCGTTGCTCGTCAATTATCTTGAAGAGTAGCAATGCCAAACCCAAACGTCCGTTTCCATTGTATCCAATCATTGAAAAGATCCGGCCTTCGGCATTTCCGTAGTCAACGCTGCCCCCTGAGATATCGAAAGCCACAATGGGTGACACTCGACCATCAGCCATAAGAGCGGCCACTACACTCACTCCCTCCAAGTACAAATCAAAGGCCGCCTCCTGCTCCCTCGAGTTGACAAGCTTGGTTTCTAAAAGAACTCCGCGCAAGCGTAACCTGCCAGCCGTTACCCCACCCGTCTTGTCGGAAGTCGCGTAGCTGAGGTGCACATCCTCAACTTGGATCAGACAGCCATCTTGAGGCCACTCTGACGGCAAGATAGCACCATCAATGGATGCCCAGGACCAGGTAGGAGCCCGGTACACGCCTGGCCTTGATCCGGTCCGACTTCGAGATCTTCTCCAAAGTAACTGAGTCTCAAGATCGGTACGCCACATGCCTGCCACGTAGGTATCTTGTACCATAGATTGGAATCTTTTTGCAACCCCTGAGCAGGCAATGAGTTTATCTCCAGGCTGAGAAAGGTCGCACGCTGTATAGTTGGCAATAATTCGGTCCCATAATAGCCGCGAAACTGGTAGACAGTGAGCAGAAAAATAGCCCATGGGATCACGTTGGTTCAGCTCAGGAGCTAAGGATTTAAATCGCACAAATTGAGATACCGCAAGTTCCGGATGAAGCCCTTGGGGAAATACCTCCGACGCGTCCTTTTCGCAGCACTCCCACATTAACTGGCGCTTTCCGAAATGCAGGATTCGAGGGGCTAGGATTCGTTCTTGGAGGACCCAGGCGCGGGTGTTCACCAATGCTTGTGAAACTTGCTCTATCCAGAAATAACAGTTATACACGTAGAAGTGAACCGGAGTCACCAAACCACTTTCGTCGCTGACAAGATCCAGTGTAAGCGTTTCCGGGTTGATCGATTGAGGATCTCGGACGTTGAAAAGCGGCAATGAACAGTTTTCGGCGTCTGCTGCGGATATGTTGCAATAGGAGTAGGAGTAGACTTTTTCCATGCGAGATGCTTCATGCGCCCAGTCGGTTTTGTCGTCCTTATCTTGGAATATACAGAGTGAATCGATCCACACATACCGCGCTCCAAGTAAGCGCGCAACTGTGATGGTATCCTGGAATAACCGGGGCATTGAATCCAAGGGTATCCCCTTAATCAGCAGAGGGTATTTCTGTTTGTTCAACACAAACTCCTCGTCAGTATGCCCCCAACGGTGAGTAACTGTAACGTATGGGCCGGCTGGCGTCGTGTCCTTAGTCTCGATGAGCCGCACATTTGTTGATTCGCCGAAGTCTAAGAGCCTCGTCGGATACCAGCAAGCATCACCCTGAGGTCTGCACTGGTCATGGTTATTCACACAGTTGCTAATCCAATCTCTTGATAGACGCTGGGCTCTTGGAGACCACGTGCTCGTTTCGAGCGTAGGAGCTGCATATGGCTTCTCTTTCACACGGAGAAATATTAGCATTGTTTTCAGACAGAGTAGGTCTAACGTCAGGCTGTCTCGCTGTCTACAGTCCATGCCTGTCACAAATTAAAAGAAACTCGGCTTCTGTTTACCTCGGATGAGATCTAGCACAAACGGAATTCGGCGAAAATCTTCCTCCAATATAAAGCCAGAATGAGAATCGCTAGTCTCAGGCTCCATGAGAAACCTGAAGCTGAAGGTGAAGCACTGATAGTCTTGGTGTCTCCGATACTTCATAAGTAGTTGAGATGCCGCGTTTCCGTAAGTATTAGGTATCTTTTCAGTCTCTATTTCCTGCCAACGGGCGTCCAAGCTCCGCTCGTCCGCTTCGTTGATGCACGCCCAAACGGTCGAACAAATACCGCAGTCATGTTCGACGGACTCCATGAAATTGTTCCATGTCTTGTGATGATCCTCAATGTACTCTCCATCAGGCTCGTTATCTGAAGTCGGTCGGACAAAGTGTCCTTCATCCTGATTCTTTACAATCCGGAAATGGCTGATGGCAGCTTGCAGTGTCGTCTGGCACACGGAGCAAATCATTGTTGTCGTGGTATTTCGCAGGTCCTTTGGGAAGCAACGGTCCGAATAGTTCGTCAGGGTTCTTTCGTGATATGGTCGAGTTCGTGCGGGTATCCAAGGTCGGGGGAGGTGACGGGTAGGAGGACGGCGACAGGGAGAAGAAGAGAGGGTGCAAATGAAAACCCGAGGAGATTCTCTGACAGGCAGCAGCGGGACGTCCTGCTCTTTCCTCATGAACACGGGAAAGCACCAGGCTCTCCAATCAGCAGAAGCCACACATCTCAGGTCCCTGCTTCTGCCTCTGAGCAAAATGCAACGACACAGCAAAACATTCAAAGAGTAAAAACCCAGAAAACAAAACGAAAACGAACGAACATCGGAAAGCCACAAAATTAAGAGATAGAGGAATCAGATAGAAAGAATAGACAAAACCAGAACCCCAAAGCCCCTTCAAACCCTCCACAACAAAAGGGAAAGCTCCAAAAAAAAAGTGGGATTGCCAGGAATCGAACCTGGGTCCT
>HF970677.1:11023-30662 GCA_000604205.2 Neurospora africana FGSC 1740
ACCGCCTCCATTGCCCGGGTCCCCGGGGGCAGTAGTAGGAGTGCTTGGGTCAGAGGGGGTAGTGCCACCACCGCCTCCGCCGCCGCTGCTAGCGCCGACATTAATAGTGCTGGTCCCGCTCGAAAAGTATCCCTCGGTGGCGACGATCTGGTAGTTGTGGGTGCCGAGCTGGAGGCCGGCCCTGGTCCAGGCGTCGAAGTGGGTCTTCATGTTGACGCTGCCGCCGACGCGCTTCTGCTGGCGGACGGACCAGTACTGGTAGAAGGTGGCGGTGCCGTCGATGGAGGGCTGGTTGACGCGCTGGGTGCGGTAGATGTCGTAGACGCCGCCGTCCGACGTGACGGACCCGAGACGCGTGGCGCCCGTGCTGGGGTTGTAGGTGCCGAAGTTCTCGACCACGTAGTACTCGACGAGCGGGTTGCGCGTCCAGCCGTAGACGGCGAGGTACGAGTTGCCGTTGGGCGAGTAGGTGCCGGTGTAGTTGATGGTGCTTTATACATGGGGGGGAAGGGTTAGTGGGGAGAAGCTAGATTGGAAAGCGAGAAAAGAGAAAGGAAGACATACCGATCGGTACCGGGCATCCAGCCCTTTCCACCGACCCAGTTACCGTTGCCTGACCACTTGGCAGTGTACTGGCCGCCAGCCTCGTTGGTGTACTGGACGCTACCCTGACCATCGGTCCAGAAGGAGAAGTAGTAGCCGTTGTGAGTGCCGGTCGCCGACGAGGTGTAGGTCTGGCGCTTGAAGAGGCTGCCCTGGCCGGGGAGCTCGCCGGGGAGGGCGAAGACGCCAGAGATGGCCGTCGAGGCGGCGAGGAGGATGGAGGAGAAAGCAACCATTTCGATGTCTTTGACCTTAGACTGGAGAGGAGTGCTGAGGATGAGGTCCAGATATCGATTGATGGGCGAGGCGAGGTTACCCAGGGGTTATATACTTTTCGTCACCGTTGTTGAGTCCAAGGATATGATGGATCGCCCCATGGGGGTTCCACGGTAAAAGCTTCCGTTACATCGATACATACCTTACAGTCGCATTGTTTCTTGGAAATGAGCAACGTTTGAAGGTTTGTGCCCCTTTGGGCTTGGCTCGCTTGGCTGAGGTTGGGTGGTGTGGTGTTGCAACCCCCTTGTTCTTGGATTTCATGGGGAAGCCGATTTTAGCACACCGCGATGTAACCATCCGGAGAGCACCAAGCGCCATGCGATCTTGTTTTGATAGAGACCGCTTGGATTCTTGACATTGAGTGATCGGATAAGTAGAGGTCGCCAAGCTCGCTTTTTTGCGGAGTGATGGACTCGTCTTGCCAGTACCAAGCCCAACGGGTTTAACCATCAGCATCCCCCAGTCTGTTACTTTCCAAGTTGCCGGCATGCGGATATGCTGGCCGATGAGTTTCTGTTGAGGGCCTCTTCTCTTTTACCCCATAGGTGAACTAGCAGAATCTGAGGTTGCCAAGCTCAGAAGCTAGATCTATCGGTCAGACTTTCCCTCCTATCCGATGGCCCTATGCCCAACAGGTTTAGCATGTCCTGATATGTTACGGCCGAACATGATCATCAACTTTAGAGCAAAGAGAGGATCAACTTTGCTCGTCTAGAAGCGTGATCTCCGAGACAATGGGACCTGAATATATCGTCTCTTTGTCCAGAAGCCCGGATGCCATATCACCTCACAACATCATCAGCCCTGCCCAAAGTGACCACAAACAAACATCTCTCGCCGTCGCCGTCAACCAGACTAGAGCCTCCAAGCAATAGCGTAGCATTCCGTGCTACCCCCAGCACCGATTGAATTGCGGGGGGAGCACAAGCCCGCAACGCTTCAAGACATGGAAAGACAGCACCACAAATGCCGATTAACCCGGCGGCTAAATAGCTGTCAATGTGACTCAACACCATACTTGAGACTCTTCTACAGCTTCCAGAGTCTGTTTCCCTTGAAATGGTTCTTGGCGTAGCGGTCCTAGCCACAGTGGCAGGGAAGCTAACAGGGTCCGGTTGAGCTTGTGACTTGGTGGACTGACCGAAATAGGAAATTCGCGGTGGAGGAAGACCGAAAACTTGTGGAACGGGAATTCTGAATGTTCTTTTGTCGCTTATTGGGCGTCGTTGACACTTGGCAGGCTGGCGGGGTGATTGAGGTGGAATGATTATCGGGGCTAGAGCAGTTTTGCGGCCATCGACCAGCCTCAAGCACACATGGAAGCTAAAGGCCTGGCCAAACCGGACCGGATTGGAATCTGAATAACTGGAGCCTGGACCTGGTGGCCTGGTTTAAAGAAGGAGCACTGGACTCTGGGGAGAAGGAACGATGTCCGTCATGGATCATGGAATGTTCTTTGGTGCTCGACATGGAGCGAAGGACCCTTTCTTCTGACCTTGACCTCTTCCTGGCGGGTAAATTGGTCTTGGGTAGCATTTGGGACCAATCTCAGGAGAACGTCGAACACTGAACCGTGATCTTGAGAAGTTGTCAGTGCTGAGCAGGAAACCAGAAATGAACATGTCAAGCTTGGCGCCGACCCAATACCTCATTTGCTCGCAAGTTTGTCTCGAAAGGAAACAACGACGGCAAAGTTCCAGCGCTCCTATTATCGGGTAAGTGCATGAACTCCTTCCTTTCATCACCACCATTGCCGCCACCACTGGAGTTGTCTGCCTCTGTATTCCATGCCCGTCCGTCAAGCTGTCTTATCTTCTGAAACCGCCACCTTCAACTTGATCAGTCATTTCTCTCGCCAAAACTTGCCTTCGTCAAATCTTTCCCTCGGCCCAGCATTCTCCCTCTAACTCCCTCTAGAAGGTAAATGAAATATCTTCAGATCCGACAACCGGTCGTTCATTACCATCATTGCCACCGGAGTTTCTCACCGTGTGCAACTCTTCGTCTACAATAGGCTCCGCGAAATGTTGATGAAAAACAACAGCGCCAACCAACCCCACCCTTCTGATTCTCGCTCACAGCCTCTCAGGAAACTTGCCTGTCTAACATATCCTGTAGAACCCTAGCTCTAGTCCTCGCACCGTTGAAGTTGATAGTAAACGCCCTTTGTTTCTTCATTATTGCCGTCGGCGTACAACCTGAGAAACAACCGTCCTTCAGCTCCTCGTTACCACCAAGACATTCATTCCTCTCCCCATCCCATCACCACATCTTTACTCTTTCACAGCTTCACCTTCCCACTCTTCTCATCCAACTCCACCTTATTCTCCCCCTTCCCTTCTCCATGCAACTCCTTGACAACATCAGGCCACCTACGATACACATCCCCCTCAGCATCAAACCCCAACAACCACTCCTCCCTCAGCAACCAAAGCCTCTCCGGGTCCTTCCACACCCCCTCCGGTCCGTCCCAATCCGCCTTATGCCACCTTTCTCTCGTCTTCGGCCCCATAGCTTGCGCTCTGTGCACCCTTTCGTACCTCAGCTTCTCGTAAGCTTTGAGGGCCGTGGGGACCACTTTCTCTTTTTCCATCTCCCTCCTTTTGCTGCTCTGGCAGGCAAGTTCCAAACACGCAGCCACGACCGTCCCGTCTTCGATGCTTTGACTCGCGCCTTGAATGGATGTAGGCAGAAATGGGTGCGCGGCGTCTCCGATGAGCGCTATCCTCCCTTTGGGACTGACGAAGGTCGGTAATGGTTCGCGGTAGACTAATTTGTAGTCGATAAGTCGACCAGGCGGCGTAGCTTTCACCAATTCTCTGACCACGGGAGACCATCCCTCTAGGTAAGTCAGCGCCTCTTCGGGTTTTCCTGGGAACTGCCATGACTCTTCGATGTTGCCGTCGTCAATGTGGGTGAACACCCAATTGATCTCGCTTCCGCCCTTGATGCTAGAGACCAAGAAGTGAATATCCGGTCCAATAAACCCCTGATGTTGATCTCCCTTTTCCACCAGGTATTTAGTCACAGGATTCTTCGCAACAACAGGCGCAGAGGGGAACCAAGCCCTGTAAACCGCGTACCCCGAACTCTTCGGTTGTTCGTCCTCCTTCAGTCCAAGCACCAACTTCCTCCCTCTCGACCGAACACCCTCAGCTGCCAGCACAGCATCAGCCATCACCTTCTCCACCTTCCCATCCGGTCCCTTAATCACCACCCCCGCACACGGCCCCTCCCCTTTTTCCTCGTCCCCCTCACTCTCAAAATAATCCACAACCCTAACCCCCCACCTGACCTCCACCCCCTTTTGCTCTCTACTCTTCACAACCTCCCAAACCAACCGATGCAACTCCCCTCTATGTCCATTAATCCTCCTCCCCCATTTATTCTCCTCCACAAAACTCTGTCTCGTCACAAACCCCCCTTGGTAATGAAACAGATCCAACCAGTCCGTCTGTCGGGAAATGGCTTCCATCTTTTGCGCCACCGACTCACCATCGTCGGGAAAAATCCACTTCTCAAACGCGCGAGACCCGTTGGGGTCGAACGAGATGATGTCCCCGTAGCCGGTAATCTCGTCGATGGAGGAGACTTTTTCGAGGAGCGTCACGCGGTGGCCCTTGCGGCTGCACTCGATGGCGGCGGAGAGGCCGGCGAAGCCGGCGCCTACTATTAGGATGTGGAGGCCGGTGGGGGGGAAGGGGCCGGAGGGGGTTGTTGGGGTTGTCATGGTGACGGACGGTGATGATGGTTAGTAGATGAGGTGGGTTAGGTGTGACGGGTTTAGCACTCGTGGAGGAACTACTGTGGATGCTGTGAGCCCGGGTTGAAGCTCGAATGGTTATGGTAAGAGTTGAGTTGTTTGTGTATCTGTAGCAGGTTTGATGGGGAGCAATATAGGAGGTAGGTGGTTAGGTAGGGCCTGAGGGAAAACCGACGAAGAAGAATAGACGATATCGGCCGGTCTTTCTTTTGAACACCGAGTTCTGGATGCTGATCATATCGGCTCAAAAAGTGTTTGTGGTGGCTGATGATGACGGATGTATCAGACAAAAGGCCACCAATACGATACAGCCTGAACTGCCGACCCCGCTCGTGAGTCGGGATTTCGGGGTTGCGATCTGAAGAGCATTGAGAATTCGTAGATAATAATTGGTCAACCAGACATACTACGTTCCTTTTTGTACCTAGTCAGTCGGCCGCTGTAACTGTCCCGTGTCGACATCGGAAGTTCTGCGGGGAACTACAGCGGGATGCGAGTATCAAACATTGTCCTCGGAGCCAGATACGCGATGTCAGACCTGGTGATTGAAGCCCAACCGCTGCAATTCGCCATTCCTACCGTACCTGCGCGAGCGAACTGAATACAAAGCCGTTGCCGAGCCCATGACCGGGCCCTCCGATGCGACGAGGATTGTGCGGAGCAATTGATGTAGTGTAAGCAGAAGATCTCGGAGATCTCGTACTCTGCCGGCGACGCAACAGGAGTGGAAGCAGACGCCGATCAGCACGGCAGTGAAATAGCCACGCTCTGATCGGCAGAGCGGACGGGTGGATCCGTGCCATATGGACGGCGAGTAGGCGACGACGATCGCTTTTCCAGATATGGCAACGAGCTGCTCGGCCCTTGGGACAAACGTCGTTATCACAACAGCTATAACTATAGCTTGCAATTTGGCTGAAGACTTGATGCCAAGGTGACGATCGTGAATGGCTGAAGTGAGTGCCGAATATATATGAGACGGACGTCCCCGCACACGGTAATATCCAGTTGCTACTGGCAAACTGGTAAATATCTCATGAACCCGGCAGTTTGGATGCTCATCCAAGATGCTAGGTATAAAATGGAGCGAGATGCAAGGAGAGAACACTGGTGGTTTCGCTTGAAACCGCAGTAGAGTGCCGCCTTCGCATCTTCGCTCCTCAACACAGACCACCGGCATCATGATGCATCTCCTCGCCACCCTCCTCTCCCTCACCCCCTTGGCCCTCGGGGCTCCCACAGCTCCCGCAGCCACCTGTGACCGCGATTTCCTCAAAGCCCATACCGCCTCCTACGTGGCAGCCCAAAAAGCCGGCACTCCCTCCCTCCTCACCGACTCCTCATCCTCCGGCTCAACCATCACCTACACCCAGAACTTCAAGACCGCCACCCTCACCACCGGCATCCTCTCCACCCCGCTCCGCATCGACCACAACCGCAGCATCTACGACACCACCCAATGCGCCACCTACACCGAGCTCATCAGCACCGAACCCAACAAACAACACATCGTCGGCACGCAGATGCGTTTCTCCCCCGACACCTTGACCCTCTCCAAAATCGAAACCATCGTCACCTCCAAAGGCGACTGGCTCTTCGACCCGACTTCCACACTCAAGTACTCCTCTCAAGAATCCTCGCAGGGGCTCTGGGACGAGATCCCGCTCGCCAAGCGCGACACGCGGGCCGTGATCCAAGCGGCGGGCGACGCGTATCTGGATCTGTTTAATAACAAGAGCGTGAAGGTACCGTGGGGAACGCCGTGCGCGAGATTGGAGGGCGGGAGTTATATACAGCCTAGTTGCAATGTGGGCGTGCCGAGCGGGATTAGGAATGTGAATCGGAGGTATGTGGTGGATGAGGTGTTGGGGACGGTGGATGTGTTCTTTGACTTTGCGGGGGCGGAGCCGGATAGTCATGAGTTTAGGGTGGAGAGGGGCAAGTTGAGGCTGGTGCATACTATGACTGTGATGAAGTAGGGGCCGGGGTGGTTGGTGGTGACTGGTGTTTGGGTATTTGGTGTATGGTGTAGTTAGCGAGAGGCTCTTGGGACGGAAGGGTTAGCAGAGACACCGAAGCTACTTGGGAAGTCGACTTGGACACGGTAGGATATCGGACGAAATTGATAAGGTAAGCTTCTGATAGCGATTCATAAAATGATCAACTAAAGTTCTGGAACTGGCGATTGGAAAGGATTCTGAACCTGGTAGATGTGTTGGCGCCTTGTTAGCGGGCGTATTGTCAACAACAAACACGAAGAGACCACGACACCACGAGTGAATGGAAGCGCGAACGGGAGCGTAGCATCGTGCGTGGAGGAGGTTTGTGTCGCGTTGGGCGTGACCGCTGCGGCTAACAAGCAGCCAAGGTGGTCGGTGTGGTGAATACGAAGGCAAAGTGGCCAGATCCTCTTGGACCAATCTTGGAGTTGGGAATAGCTTCATGTTTTGGGATCCGTAGGGGGGAAAGCGGCGAATGGGAAAGAGGTGGAATCTGAGAGAAGAGACCATGACCTTTCTGGTTCTAGTCGAATTGCGGGATAGGAAAAGATTGCGAGACCCGCACACTAGCGAAGCACTAGCCCACATGGGCTGAGCTAAAAGGCGCGACAACATCCGAAGCGCGGAGGGTGTGAAAGCGGTCAGGGACTGCAGATGCACTCAAACAAAAGGAGCATGACGTCATCGTGACATCCCCCCACTTACCAGCATGGGCGAAGTGAGCTGACACCGTGACACAAAAAGAGCGGCTGCAGGACATCGCCGATTTCGAGGGCAAGAGGTGGTCTGGTTTTGGACCGTTAGTTTTTTTTTTTTCCCTTTTTTTCCTTTCCTGTTCTTCCCCTTTCTGGACATGTCAGGCACTCTTGAATCAGATGATTGCACCTTCCTTCCCGCCCCGAACAGACCATTATTTCGAACACGACTCACTGACAGACCGGGAGACCCATGAGACCAAGTACGTGAATGATATCACTCAACGCATCATTTCAGTTTTCTGGGGTTTCCTCCGTCCTTTTTTTTTTCACACACGTCCCTCGCTTAGGTTAGTTTTGGTGGCCAACCAAACCCTGGAAGTCACCACGACCAGAGTGCCATTGATCCATTCGACCATTGGAAATGCGCAGCGACGATCGCCCCGTAGATTCGGCTAAGATCCGGACCAATCCAAATGTGTCAGCAGTAAACTAGAGGATTCCATGCAACAGCGGCCATCTGAAATCTCGATGGCATTTTGACAAATTTGCATTTGGACGGATTGACAACGCCTATGACAGATTGACATTTCACAGCTGAATGCATAATGAGCCCGACAGCACCGAGTCTAGAATGGTCCATATGTATGTCGGTACAAGGTATGTACCAGCGGGATGGAAACGATTACCCGAGGTTCATCCGAGTGTTGGGCCAAACAAAGGAAAAGAGAGAACGGAACTGTCATGCCTGACTGTCCCAGTCTGTCACAGACGTTGAATCACGGCAGTCAGTTCGCGGTGTCGGGTTCGGGCCCCTGATGATCCCATCTCCCCTCTTGCCGGTTTGCCACGACTTTTCTAAAAGACTGGTATTATCGGGGTATAATACCATGCTTAATACTACATTTTGTCACTCTTCCGGTATTTGCGTGTCACCGTTACCGACTTTCAACCTAATTTACCATTCCATCGGTACTAGCCGTTGTTGTGCCCGTGACAGTGAGTGACGGTGACAATCAGCGGGGGTATTCAGCACGCACCGACCATTCATAGCTCGCGCCCAGAGTCCCGCAATCACGTTCATCGAGATCTCTCTTTCCCTTTTCGCCTTTCGAGGTCTCCACTCTGCCGCCATAGAGGTACCTGTCCTACCTCGACATTCTTTGAGTGTCGCTTTCCCATACCTCTTGCCTTCATTATCACAAGTGACACAAGACCAGTCTCTCGTTTTCACTTTCCGTTTTCCGAGACTCTCCTCCGCTCCGTCCGAATTAGGTCCTCTTATTTCCATTTGCTTCTGTTTCCGAGACCATACCTGACCCACCCTCTGACACTATTGACCAACCCCGCCTGCACTTAGCCGTACCTGCCTGGGCGAGCGCAGCAAAAGCTGACTACTAACGGTTAATAGACCGTGACCGCCAGACAGATAACGGCCTACTGCAAAAATCAGACCATTTTCGAGGTCCCTGACTGCTTGCAGCAAAAACACTTGTCGCGGGTTGGCACACTAACGGAACCTCTCCCCATGGCCGACACTGCCGCTGCCGCCGCCAACACCACCATGGCCGACATGGGAAACAATCTGCTGAACATGGTCATTGACAGCCATGAGGATGGAAAAGATGAAGAATCCCATTCTGACCCCGAACCCCCCAAGGCTGACGACACTATCTCCGCCCCCGCACCCGACGATTCGGATAGTGTCCAGTCCCTGACTCAGGAACACTCCAATGACAACGACTCCCACATCTCGGCTTCGGCTTCGACTCCATCCACCCAGGTCATGGAGGATGACCACGCCTGGAGTGTTGCGACCAGGACAACAACACAGTCATCCATCGACGACACCATCACCCTCCAAAATCATGTCCCGCCTACCCACCCCTTCGCGGCTCCCGACATGAGCCTCATCTTCGACTTCTCTCCCGTTCCATTACTCCTCCTGTCCTCGTCGTGCTGCATCACCCGCGTCTCGAAACGCTTCTGCCAAGACTGGCACGTCACCGAAGAGGACTGCATCGGCAAGTTCCTCCTGCCCTTTCTCGAAAGCCAGATTCGCGAAACTGGCGTCAGCAAATCAAAACACATTGCCGAAGCCGTCGATGATGCCATCGCCTCTCGAGCCGAGCGCACCTCCAAGGCCATCACCGTCAAGAGCGCCTTCACCTGTCGCGCCCGCGTGATCCCCATCTTTCGAGATGCCGAGCTAGTCTCCATCTACCTCGAATGGCACGAGCGTCCATCCTCCGATGTCCTCGACAACGAGCAAGTCCAACCGGGCCTATCCACTGACGAAGCTTTTCGCATTCTCGTACAAGCTCTCAAGGACTATGCCATCTTCCTCCTCGATACAAAAGGTCACATCGCGACATGGAATACAGGCGCGCAATTGCTCAAGGGCTATACTCGGGAGGAGATCATCGGCAAACACTTCTCCATTTTCTACGGCAAAGAAGATTTGGACATTAAGAAGCCAGATATGGAACTTGACATCTGTCTCCGCGAAGGTCGCGTCGAAGATGAGGGCTGGCGCTACAGGAAGGACGGAACGCGCTTCTGGGCCAACGTCGTCATCACGGCGGTATACAAGAACGGTGTCCATGTCGGCTTTGGGAAGGTCACGCGCGACTTAACGGAGCGTAAGGCGTCCGAGTCCCGCCTGATCGCTGCCTACGAGGAGAGCGAGAAGCTCAAATCTGATTTCCTCGCCAACATGAGCCACGAGATCCGTACCCCTATGCACGGTATGCTTTCGGCTTGCGCGTTGCTCCTCGACTCGCCTCTTACGGAGAGGCAGCGAGATATTGTCAACATCATGGACGAGTCGGGTCAGATATTGTTGCAGGTCATCAACGACATCCTCGACTATTCCAAGCTAGCATCGGGTAGTTTTTCAGTCAGCTCCGATGTTGTCGGTATCGCCAGCATCATCACGTCGGTGGTTCGCAGTGTCCAGACGACGTTACCGCCAGCCGTTCACTTCGAGCTCTTCCTCTCCCCTAACCTCCCCAAGTCCGTCCAAGGCGACCCCCTCCGGTATCGCCAAATCGTCCAAAACCTCGTCGGCAACGCGGCCAAGTTCACCGACAAAGGTAGCATCCGCGTCAAAGCCTCAGTCGACTCCGAGGACAGCGACAGCTACACCATCTTAACCGAAGTCATCGACACGGGAATCGGCATCCGCGAGTCCGCCTCCGCCTCGCTCTTCACCCCCTTCAGCCAATTCGACCTAACCACCACCAAGCGTTACAAGGGCACTGGTCTCGGCCTCTCCATCGCCAAATCCCTTGCCGAGCTCATGGGCGGCCGCATCGGCTACCGCCCCAACCCCGAACGTCACGGCTCCGTCTTCTGGTTCACCGCACGGTTCAAGAAGATTAAGAGTCTCGAGCAGATCCAAGACTGGAAGCACCAGATGGCCGCTAAGGACGGCTCGCCCATCTCGCCTATTCAACCTGATGTCACCGTTCTTCAACAACGTCTCGCCTCCGTCGCCGGCAGCAAGACCATCCTGCTCGTCGAAGACAATATTATTAACCAAAAAGTCATGCTTGGCATGCTGCGCTCTCTTGGCTTTAAGAGCATCGAGCTGGCAGCTGATGGCGTCGCGGCCGTGAAGATGGTCACGGGAAAACCAGTCGGATATGACATCGTGCTGATGGATATCAACATGCCTATCCTTGATGGAAATGAAGCCTCGCAGAGAATCCGTGACGCTGGGGTGAGGGTGCCTATTATTGCCATGACTGCTTACGCCCTTAAAGGGGACCGTGAGAAGTGCTTGGAATACGGCATGAACGACTATGTCCCCAAGCCTGTCGACAGGAAGTTGCTGATCAAGGTATTGGCTACCTGGATCCTAGAAAAGGTCGACTACCGCAAGGCATATGACGAAAGGTTGCAGCAGTTGAAGGATTATGATGAGAAGCTGCATCGGCTGAGTGTGAGTGAGGGCGCGGAAGTGGCCGTAGCTAGGAGAGAGTGTGTAGATGGGGGGGTAAAGCCCGGGATGGCGTTACGAAGAGAGGAGGCGGTTGTGAAGGGGTGGACTTCCCCATTCAGGGAGGTGGAAAAGGTAGACAATGCAGGCGTGGTGCAGGGGACGTTTAAAGAGCCGGCGTCTGTGAGGATTCGGGAGCTGGTGGAAAGAACGGAAAGGCCCAAGGTGGGGCCACTGCCCAGTGATGATCAGGAAGCGCCGGCACCTAGCGGTGATCAGGAAGGACGACAAGAGCTACCCAATGGTGGTTTTGCGGAAGACGAGGAGGAGAGAATGGGGATGTAAACGGCAGCGAGGAGAACCAACCGCCGCCAGTCAGCGATGGGGAGATCAGTCCCAGGATTCCCGGTGTAGCGACCGATCAACCACCATTGGAAGGTGAAGGGGCTAATGTGCGAAGCCATAGAACCGGGAACGGTCCGGTGAGACGATTAAGGGTCGTCGTCGTCGTCGATGATGGAACGCGTATATGGTACACAACGAATGCATACAGTAGGCGTAAGGCGAAGCGAGCGGGACTTGGGTGTTACAGAGGCCTGGAATATCCAGGCGTATACAAGGACATATGGTTTATTTGTTCGTATTTCTAGGGATGGCGTTGATTTGGGATCTGTTGTTCGGTTCGGGATGTCAGTTATCGAGGGTTGAACAGATAAAGACCAAAAAACGATGAAACAGCAATAAAATGGGCACGCGCAAGCTTGATTTTGTACTTTGTTGTGGCATTAGTAACTAGCAAGCAAGAGAATGGCGTGAATGGCAAAGGCATGCGAAGGATCTGATAAGCGGCGTCAGAGTATGTGTTTAAATCACCAAGTATCAAGTATAATACCTGATAACGAATAAAGTCTTCCCCCGTCATTCGCTGTCTCAGTTGTCGATACTGTTTGTTTATCCTCGCTCCGGATTTCATCCTTTCCGGACCGAGTTCCGGAGATTCATCCGTCCCGCTCGGGGTAATGTGGGGCCGACCGGGTCTGGGCCGTTCCGCAGGTGACAAGTTAAGTGGGGCCGTAACCGGATCGGAAGATTTGTAAAGAGAAGATTCAACAACGGACAAAGTCCCGGAGGTCGGGGACAAATACGCAGCACAAGCTACGAGGAAGTAGTATAAGAAGAAATGTCACTTGGAGATGGATCAAAAGAAAGAAAAAAAATGAATGCACGTCTATAGACTCCTAAAGACTTTCAATCTTTCTTACTTCAAAGAAGGCATGGCTGCCGTTTTACCGAGGGCTCAGCTAACAAACCCCTATCAGTCAAACCTTCCTCGACATAGACTTAAATAACAGCTACCTTATGTCCGCCTCCACAAGCAATGCCCAAGCCCCAAAGCGGCAACAACAGGGGCCGGGCGGTCTGGGCAACCCTGAAGATGGTAATGGCGAGGACCGACCGACCTGAGGAGGGAAACTTCTCTAATGTCGACCTCGATGCTGGACTGGATTCCGCGGCCATGTTTCGCCTGCTTCAACAGTCACAAAGCCAGCTTCAATGTCTCTAATTAGTATAAGCTCTTGACAACCGCCTTGGTCGCTGAACCACGCCAGCAGTGTCGGCAACGATGCATGTAATGGACCGAGCTGGCGGAACCTCCACATACGGCTGGAAGAGCGGGAATAAGGTATTGGGTTTTTCTAGAGGTCGGGTGTCTATATCAACCTCCGTGTCGACTTCTAGGTATCGGTAGCTCCAGAGTTCGAAGTTCGACGTGGTCTAGTTGTGAAGATAAACCGAACATGGACTACAAAGTCCAACACGGCTCACTTTAGTTAGGGGTAGAAAAGGCAGGAAAAGCCGTTGCAAAAGTGCAATATATCTCGTAATAACTTGGAAGTTCATTACAGAAAAGCCCCTTACGCATTCTTTAATCTAAGAAAACCAAGATGTTGTGGATTTGAGTTAAAAGGTGTATAGGTATACACCCAAGATGTAATGAGACGTGTTTCAGTTCATTCTAGAGATCACGCTCTAACCTTAACAGTTAGGTACGTTCTACCTACCTCTAGTCTTCTATGCTGAGACGAGATGGAGTGTCTGAGGAGTGAGGAAGATGTGATTCTTCCTACCTACAAGTGACTTCAAACCTGAAAGTGTATCTGTAGAGGCTCCTTACAAACAGGTATCAACTTGGACGGAACCAACATTCAAGTATCAAGGAAGGTGATCTCTCCTCCTTTTGCTTTTGTAATATCACCATATGTTCAGTTGAGTTTTCGGGCAGTTTGAACTTTGACGGTCAAATATCGTGATTTGTATTTGAAACTCGCCTGCTTCCCACGGGCATCCGACAAGCTACATCCACCCCGTCGCTTATATATAGCTTTACCCCCCTTCGTCCTCTATCCGAAGCCTTCTCGGGACAACCGGAGGCGTCGCTCACGTCTCCAAACACGTGCACCCACCTTTCCCGCCTAGCAGTCATGTCCTCACCATGGCCCTTGCCAAGTGCCACTCTCTTTCTAGCGTTGCTAGAGGTAGATTATTCGTGGTTAGTATTATCACTGTGATAACAGGAGTAAGGGAGCTACCTACAATATACTCGAGGGCCTCGAGAATGGTCTGGATGTGGGCATCCTCCACATCCTGCACCCTCAACGCCATGGTAATTGCCCAGTAGTAGTTGTCCTTGGTAGGGACGTAGGCGAAGTTCTCGTACATTTCATCTATTTTTTTTCTTGTCTAGTGGTAGTTTGCGTGTCAGTTTGCGATCAGGATGGAAGTTTACGTGTATGTAGGTAGGTACCCTAGAAATAGGTACTAACTTACGTGGTCTGGTAGCTGAGATAGCGAGGTTTGAGATGGTGTGGGTGGGTGGTGGAAGGGAGAGAAGGCGGCAGGACTTGAGAGTTTTTTTTGAATGTGGTGAGGAAAGGACGGTGGTTGGGCACTTGATTGGAAAGATGAGCGTCGCGGTTTGGAAGGAGAAGGAGAGGAAGTAAGGAAGGGAAGGAAGGGAAGGAAGAAAAGAAGTGAAAAGGAAGGAAGGAAGGTACTGCGTGTTGCTCCTCGGGCGCCTGGCGGGGAAAGGAGGATCTTTCTACCGGAGAGGGGTAAATCCGATGAGTCCAGTCTCAAGAGCTACTCTAATGGCTGCCTAGTAACTAAAAGATTTCATCCGGTCTAAACTAGGTGTCTCTTGTATCAACATCGTTAGGTGTTACCTTTCGGGTCTCCGTTTCCCCGAAATCCAGCGTGCCTGGTTCCTCTATCACTCTGATGTCTCTCACATTCTAATACGACGGGAACTTTTTACACCAGGCGTACGGCACTAGGAGGAACGTTGAATTTGAGGATATTCGATTACCTCTATTGTCCATCTGTGAATTCCAAGTGTACTGCCTACAACGCCTGGTAATGTTAACGCAGAGGTCTTTCAAGTGGTTGAGATGAAGGGTTACTACTAGTATTGTGCCTGCCTAACGCGCGGGGAGAGAGATGGCAAGAATAATAGCAGAGGTAGGTTATTATACAGCCTCTGCCTGTTGCATTACTTGCAGTCAGTCCTTATAATGACGGAGCACCAGGTGAGGGTAGCATCCTGCTGCCCGGTTGTAAAACAGTCGTTAGTCAAATGCCTTCAGATTTGGTACAGTGAGAAACATGGACCTACCAGGATGATTGCATACCTGTATCCCGCCTATTCCGCTATTTTCTCGACTTGTACCGTGGTGTTACCATGGACCTCAAGAGTCGCCTCGGGCCCTCGGCCCAGTCATTCTCGGTCTGTTGGACATCAACACGGAATGTAACTGGACCTCTAAAGGTGTATCTGGCTTTGACATCCGTCTTCAATACATGGCTCTCCATTACCGGCCCTTTCTTGGCCTTGTCAAGGTAGTCGATAAAGTGCGTTAGCCAGGCGTCCTTGTCCGGATGGTTGGCAAATGCGTTAGCAAGGTCATCCCCTCGATCTGAGAGGGTTAAACGGAGCTTCTCACGGGCGGTTGGGAATTATTGTTCTGTGGGCGGCATTCTAAAGTCGACAAATGAAGGGAAGGATGGCAAGACGATGTCCTTTCCCAAGCGAGTGAGAGCTTTGCGGTAAGGTGGTGCGAGTGGAAGACCTTTATACTTCTGATCTTTGGCCTATCTTCCTCGTTACACCAAAGACTTCTCGGAAAAAGCAAGCATTGTAATGGAAATTTCCTTGAGATTGTAAGGGATTTGCAAATCCGACCAACCTGATTCATGGTAGAAAGCATGCTCCCTCATGTCCGGCCGGGTTAACAGGCCACATAAAACACTTGACCAACTGGAGAGAACCTAAATAGCAAATGATGCCGTCGATGACTTGATTACGCGGTGAACTTCATTTGAGAACTTCGGAGTGGACAGGCAACATTGAACAAACTGGCACTTATCCGGATTCCAATACTTCAGAGCTTCCTGCATGTTTTTCCGTGCAGAGCTCCGGAGCCAGGAAGTATTACGCAGACGTCAACACAACACTTTAGGGACATGTAATATTTCATGCTGGGCCTATCAGCGAGGTTTGATTCTTTGCTATCAGTGGCTTGCTAGAGGCAAGTGCATCAACAACGACGGGGCCTAGAAAGGATGACTTGCTCCCCTTTCCATTGTGAAAAGTATCACTTCCATCGTCAACTTGTGAACACAGCGCCACAGCCACCTCCCTCCTAGTTCAACTCCTGTATCTGAACAAGTCCCACATGCTCATAAAGCCCGCGCTCTCGTTGACGTTGTCAACCGCTTCCTCACCCTCCTTGCGCTTCTCGTCATCCTTGCCAGTTTCATACTGTTCCTTCTCGGTGTCGTTGTCATAGTTGATGGCAATGACTAGGTTGGCACCCTCGTGAATGTTGGCATCACTATGACGGGACTTCTTCTGCTGGGCGCGGGGGTACAACTCCGGATGGGCTTGGATGTGTTTCAAGGCGGTGACGGCGGGGAGCTCCTCGCCGGACTGCAAGTCTCTAGCAATCATTCTTTCGAGGAATCTGGCGCGTCTCTCCTCCTCCTCTTTAGTAGAGGCAGGGGCTTGGACAAAGGGCATAGTTCCCGAAAACATCATCGTCATATTCGCCATGTGCAAGTTCCCCATCGGCTTTTGGCCATCCGTGATAGCATTGCCTTCCTGGTGACGTTTCTCGGCGGTGTCACTGTCATTCTTCATGGCTTCCTTGGCGAGATACTGAATGACGCTTCCATCGCTGGGAGTGGGATGGGACTTCTTCTGATGGGCCGCGGGGTGCAACTCCTTGTGGGCTTGGTACAGTCTGAGAGCGGCGACGATAGGGAGGTCTTCCACGGATTTCAGGTCTCCAGCTTTAAACCGGTCGGACAGATTGATGCGTCTCTCCACTTTGGTAGTGGTAGTGGTGTGGACGGACTTGGTTCTGGAAACCAGCTTCGTCATTCTCTCCCACATCTGCTTGTCGCCGTCCAAGACAGCATCGCCGTCCTGGTGACGTTTCTCGGCGGTGCCGCTGTCATTCTTCATAGAGGTAGTTTTGTTGGTGGCGGGTGTGTGAATGCCGCTTGCGCTGGGAGTGGACTGGGACTTTGGGTGATCTTGGATCCATTTGAGGGCTGCGACGATGGAGTCGCCATCAGATTGCAAGCCTCTGGCCTTCAACTTCTCCTGTAGTGTCTCCTTCTTGGTAGCTGTGTCGGCCATTTTCTCTGTGGTTTGATGGGGCGTGAGTGAGTTTACTTTCAGGATGAGTGTGAGATGAGCGATGCGAAATGGAGGGGTCACTGGTGTAGGATGCAGTGGTGATGGTGGGAAAGGAACCTACCTGCCTGCCTGGTGACGAGAGGTCAAAGTGGTGAACAAGGAGACAATGGAGGGCACGCAGAACGCAAGATTTGGATGCGGTGTTGTAGTGTCGCAAGTTTGGAAAGAGTTGCTGCATTGAAAAGATGCGCGTTGCGGTAGAGGGGGGGGAGGAAGGAGCAGTTCGTCACTCTGAGAGTTCGGGGAAAGGAGAAACGTGTACCCGAAATCAGTCATTTTGTCAATTCTGGTCTAAGCTCAGTTGCTGCTCCATCATCATCGACATCAGATTGCTGCCTCCTGCCTCCACAGTCTACAACTAGGTACGACATCGCTCGCACCCGATCCCTTCTGTTGCACGCAGCGGTCGTTCTAAGCAAACGTGATCTTTTCCTTGACTGTTGGTGATCCCGTGAGTGGAATGATTCCAAGGAGGTATGATGAGAATCCGCAGGGACTTACCAGGATACCTCGAAATCTGGACTTCTTCCGCCTGTTCAACGTACACCAAAGTGCCACCATAAACACTGAGCCTTGTACCAAAAAAACTAGTGGGATCCTCGGTCACGACGCGAAAGGTTGCAGAACCCTGGAACACATAGTCTGTATGTCCCTCTGACTTCAAGAGACCGTTTTTGGGAGTCAACGGAGGCGGACCCTTTTCCATCTTGTCAAGGCAGTCGATAAAGTGGCCCAACCAAGCCTCTCGGTTAGGATGTCTTGCAAAGGCTTCGGCAAGCCTGGACTCCCGTTTCCAGAGGGCCAAGTGGACTTCCTCCAGGGCGGCGTTGATGGCTTCTTGAGTGGGCGGCGTCTTGACAGCGGGCATCTTGTCTTTGGGAGAATGGAAAGGCCCAATGGAATGATGGGAAGTTGAGAGTAAAGATGAGGTAGAGATTCTGGTAAGCCTTGAACATATTAATATCACTCAATACTGATCTGGTCAGGCATCCTTGGGTCCTCCATAAATCCATATCCCGTTTGTACATGTGTCGTCACCAAACGATGCCAACAAAGTCTGCTCCCGTCGGCGTCGCAGGTAACCGCACCGTAGGTCTTCCAACTTCGTTCAAGGTAGAAAAGACCATCACAACACTGACGCCATCGATGATACGGTAAACGTGCGTGAGGATGCGGGAGTAGACAGCCAACAAACCACCGGTGCGGATGTGCGAAAACACGCTTGGCGCTAGAATCCTCCAAAAATCAACAACGCATTTCGGGCAGGCATAGCAGGGAACCGTCAATTTGACTCACTTCAACTTTTCAAGATACGACAAAATAGAAGGGGCTGGTAGCCAACACGCTGGTCACTTGGCTCATTTATCCCTTATGCTGAGTTTGTTGCAAAGGAACACTCCGGACCTGCTTGAAAGTCGGGACCCGGACTGGAGCCGGGGCGGGTCAAGCAGTCCATTAGGCCGGAAGGTGGGTACCCGACTCCCCGGCAGCGGACGTTGCCTGATAACCATGCCTGCTTGCACTTCTCCTGGTCATGTCTGGGCCGAATTAGATGCAGTTGAGGCTCCGACTGCTCCTTTGTGTCCCCGTTCAACTTGCAAGCTCTTCCCGTTCTCGAAGGCTCAAAGCCACGTGTTTGAACTTCTAACACTAAATCTTAACGCGAATTTCCACCAATGCTTGATAGTGCTCTAACAGCACTTGCCTGGCACTTCGCCATCACCACGTAGGTAGTCTACTGACGAAATTCCCATCCAGCGCCTGCATCTGCGGCTTTCCAACCTTTCGGACATAGCATTCACAACTTGGTGAGTTCCTTCTTATCACCGTTCAATAACTCCTTCACCGATAACAATCTTGCAGCTTCGGTCCTGTATGCCGTCTACGCTCTATGCTGTATACCTCTACGTGCGATAGTGCATATACACCGCAGGCAACTTGCCGCCTCCTTCGCTGCTACATTGGGTATTAGCCATGTGATACGTAGAGATATTTACATTCCTCATCAAACCTCAGCTACTTATGTCTCGTGGAAAGTGCCGTGTTCAAGCTGTATATGTGCTATGAAACGAGGTTGTTGTTGTTCTGAAAAGAACCTGAAGGGTTTATCCTGCTTAGATGGGGTGCTAACCAAATAGCTGCAATGCAGATCAACCAGGCGATAGTACATTAACGCCGCCATCCTGCAATCGTTCCTGTGGAAACTGTGTCACTACGACAATCTTGCTCCGTCTCCATTTTCCTCATTGTATCATGAGTGGAGATTGCTGCATCAGCCTGGAATGTGCGGTGTTGCAACAATAACTGGTTCAGCTTGCGCCGGACAATGCGGCATCTGACAACGAAACAGGAAAAAGCGCATGCCCACCAACATGAAGTGCCACATAACCCCCTTAAGCAGGCCAAACTTGGCGTCCTCTTGAGTCCATGTCGTGCACCATCTGAACACGTCGTTCGTTTCCCTCCTACCAAGAACAATTTAATAACACCTTCTCACTAGCCCGTATATCTACCCCTTTCCTCTCTCTCTTCCCTTTAATCTCCTGCAACAACTATATCCCCCCCTATCATATAACGAAAGGGAACCCCCCCCCC
>HF970677.1:37025-57503 GCA_000604205.2 Neurospora africana FGSC 1740
TCCACGGTCAACCGTTTACACGAAGAGCAAACTCGTCCGCTTACCAGATCGACAAGCACCAGCAGGAAACCATAGCAAGCAGCAAGACAAAGCGGAAACTTGTTTGCTGGGTGTATGGAAAACAACTTGCGGCATCGGTTGGATGTTGCAAATCCTAGCAGTCAGTCAGTATCTCTCGCTGTGGCCACTATCCTCGCTGTCGAAACCGGCCATCCACCTCATAAGCTGCGCGGCAACGTCACGCTCATATATATTCATCTCGGTGCTCTCTCTCATCGGCCACTCAACGCTCTCCAATGACACCATTTCATCAACTAAGCCGTCCAAGTTCTACCCGATTGAGGGCTTTCACTCCGGCACCTGCTTCTAAATTCCATTCACTTTGGGGCTCACATCGTCGAGACGGGAACATGAATAGCGGGACCATCCGGTCATAAGGTATTTCCGCCTTATCTACATGACGTTTGGATGTGGGTTACTTTCACCATTCAATGCCCGGTGGAGCGATAGCAGGTTCGCTTTCCAGGTGCAAGCCACATCACGAAGGGACACATGAGATGAAAAGAGGCAGTTACGTGTGGCGGAGAGATTACCAACCAATAGCACCGCGGTTTTAAGGGGGTGAATGGCCTCGAAGGCTCAGGTCGAACTCAGACGGTGGGGCGGATGCCAGAGCGGCGGGCTAGGTGAACTGTTGAAGGTTCTCCTCTGGCGTAGTCATTTCGAACTCCCATTCAACACAACCACTCCGCCCACAAGATATCCTTCACCACAAGAACTTCTTCCCCGATTCATCCTTGCACTCACAACCACCTCTCATTCTGCAAGTGCGACTTTCGCAATCTGACTCCGACATCCACACAATCCGATCACCACAATACGATCGTACCTCATCGCAACCCACCTACCATAACCCATCACCATACCTGACGGCGCAGCCCTGTCAGTCTTCCTGTAAGTGACGGCCGTCTCTCGACACAAAAATGAAGCTTCATTGGCTAACATGATGACATAGCCAAGATGCCAGCGGAAAAGATGCGAGCCCAAAAGGCGCAAGCCAAAAAGACTCAACCCAAAGTGATACTGTCACCCGACAACCCCCCTGCGGATGGCAGTTCTCCATTCACCAAACTGCCTCTGGAGATTCACATGGTCATCGGCGACATGTTGAAGGAGAACAAACAACTTGGTGCGCTGGCTAAACTAGCTAGGACATCGCAACGTGTCTGCTCCTTCTACGAGCAGCAACTTTACAAAGGCAAAGGCAACGCTCACAACGTCGATGCTCTGATGTGGGGAGCGAGACATGATTCTGTTACTGTCATGAAGAGCGCCCAACAATGGGGCGCAAACCTCAATGTTCGGGGCTATCACTTGGACAGAAAGAGAAGCAGGAGATTCGATCACAGATATGGCATGGGAACGGCACTCCAAGTAGCTATCATGGATCGACACAATGAATCCATGTGCTGGTTGCTCGACGAGTGTGCTCGTGTGGATATACCCGGGAAGCCGGCCCAGGGCATGTGCCATTGCACCAGCTACCTCAGATCCGACGCTTCAAGTCTTCACCTTGCTTTCTGCAATGGAAATCTGCTTGCCGCCACGACTCTGCTCCGACGCGCACCAGCAGCGTCGGTGCAGTATTCACAAGAGGTTGATACAATATCCATTTTGAATACGGCAGTCAGGGCGGCTTTCACTTGGCATTCGATCAGCTTGTTGGATGTGGCACTCGAAAACCCTGCAATTCGCAAGTCAATCAATGGGTTTCAGGGAGAGGACAATCGGACTGCCGTCGCACTAGCTCTGTCTATCCACTACGCGGGACATGATCTCTTAAAGCCAATTCTTGCCGCCCTGGTTAAGGCAGGTGCGAGTCTGGGGCCATACCCTCAAGGCTCCTATATGGAGGGGCGTTCACCCCTAATGTGCTTGCTCGAGAGAGGTCAGAGTGATTGGGTCAAATACCTCGTGCGGCTCGGTTGCGATCCCAACGGTGACCGACCTCATCCGATCACCCGAGGTTGGCGGAGCCCGCTGCACTTCTACATCAGACCTGAGCACCATGAGAGATGGTCCATTCCGGTTTGGCACCTAAGGGTGGTTAATGCGTGGGCCCTTCGCCGCAGACAATTTATAAAAGATTTCATTTTTATTCTTCTGGAGCACGGGGCGTCGCTCGACATCACGGATTTCGAAGGACAATCTCCTCTCGATAATGCCATCAGCTACATGGCCAGATATGTCGAACCCAGGCGCCGAGTTGCCGGCTTTAAGCTTGTCAAGCTCTTGCTAGCCCATGTCAAGGCCGAGGGCATCTCCAAAGAGTCTAGGGAAAGGGCCGAGGACGTCATGGCGACACTGGTGCAGGACTTGCGGGCCGAGCATGCCACTCATAACTTGTCCGACGTTCGAGTGCGTCCGACTGTGGAAGAATTGGAACGCGATGAACAAAGCGAGCCTATTCTTTTAGGATGGTATGCGTGGAGGCGTGAGGAAGGAAGGCTGAGAAGGAAGTGAAGGGTGTTTGGAAGTATGTAAGTTATTGTACTCCTTGTTCTTTTCGAGTTAGGGGGTTTCCTTTTTCACTTTCCTCAATTGTGGACTTGATGGGATCAGCAAGCGCACATCATGGTACGAATGATTTGGTGTAGTGTACGGGGTATGCATTACTATTTCATTATTCTGTTCATCATTCATCAGCACGACCATAGTTGGCACTAGATCAGAAGCGCTGGTTTTCTCTTTGTGTGCTTCATTTTGCTTCATGCTACGGAAGGTTAAGGGACGGATGCTTCTACTGACCATCGCGCCATAGGCATCGAACTGGAGATGTCTGTCCTCCATCTAAATCGATCATGATGGAATGAGATTGGACGAGAGCAATGTTGTGACATTTCTCAAATAAGAAAACGTCCCTAGCGACTGGCTCAAGACCTCGATCATGATAACAACGGACCGAGGCGTTTACTCGACGTTTCCCGCTAGATGCTGCCAGCTGGCCTACATTGCGATTACATACTGTGCACCGAACTGTGCAGCTCATAGGGGGTGAAGCACTGTGTCCAGTTGGCCCTGTGATTGGGGTAGTTCGGAGTAGATAGGAGGAAGTGTAGCTGATTGGGCTATTTACGCGACGCGACCTCTACCTCAGCGAAAGTCCCAATTACAGGACGACGAAACATCGCGCGCCGTTGATCAAATCAACGAGAGCGAGCCATTATCCCTTCCTTCCGGCTGATACTCGCTGCCAACAACAGATACGATACTCACTTGGGCAAATCGTTCACAAGCCTGCGACCTACATTGCGACGACCATTGCCGATAGAGACAACGGAACGGACCAGACTCGTCAACTTGTGACTTTACTGGCCATCACGTACGTAACGGCGCAGACTCCATCCAACGATAACCCTTCATCTACCAACCCAGCGGCCAGACAACCATGGACACAAACGTCCCCAGCACCGCACAGGGACATCCGTACCTGCCTCCCGAGATTCACCTCATAATATCGGGATTTCTAGAGGACGACGGTCGGTGGGACACACTCGCCGTATTGTCTAGGTCTTCGAATAGGCTGAGGTCGATATACGAGCCACGATTGTACAGCACCACCAAGCATGCAAACAACCCGTATTTCTGCCCATATGAGCCTTGGAGAAAAGATCCAGCACCAGGCTCAAACAACCTCGTTAAGGCGCTCATGTGGGGTATCACCAATCAGTCGATGCCTGTGATGGCTCAAACCAAAGCGTTTGGAGCTAACATCAATGCCCTTGCTAAAGGGTCGTACCGGCCTGGCTGGGGAACGATACTCCAGCATGCTGTTCAGAGCGGCCGTGACCGCTCTGTGGTATGGTTGATTCAAGAGGGCGCGGTGATCAAGACGCCCGGCCAAGCTGCCGTTAACAGGTGCAACTGTGCAGTTGGCATCGGAGAGCCAAACCGCAAATGCTCGACATTACACCTGGCCTTATGCAGAGGTCATCTTGGAACCGCGAAGCTCATCATGGACTACCTCGGGTCAGGAGCTTTGGAAGAGTGCAAAACGTTCGACGACAACCTAATCCTCCAAACCGCAATGCATATGGCCATTGCCAAGAGGCCCGGGGAGATCGAGTTCCTGTCCGCCATGCTGGAGTACCCAAGCGTTCGCGACCTGGTCAACGTGGTCAACCCCCGCAATCGTCAAACCGTTCTTGAGGAAGTCCTGGTGCGTTCAACAATGGCGCCATCGTGGCGTCGTCCTTTCTTGCTCACAATCATTGAGACGCTTGTCCACCAGGGAGCGACCAGCCTCGGCCCGTATCCTGCTGGGTCCCGCCACGCAGAGGACATGAAGTCACCCCTCCTTCACGTACTCAAACTTGAAGACTACGTAACAGCCCTGCATCTTCTCCATCTGGGCTGCGACCCGGACGGGAACCCTCCTCCCACCATCCCTGGTGTGGATCAGAATTGTTGGCAGACCCCGCTGCACTGTGTCATATTCCACGAAGGGGCTCACAGAGGACTTGAAGACCCAAGATGGATGGGTGGTTATGACCCCAGGCAGGGCAGTTGCAGGGCCAGGAAAGTCATCGAGGCACTCGTCCGCTCTGGAGCATCGCTGATGATCAAAGCCGCCGCCGCCGATTCGAACGACTTCGACTCCATGTCCACGCCCCTGGAGAACGCCATATCGCACGGCGCTCCGTTTCTCTCCCTTGGGCGCCGAGTTGCTGCTTACAAACTGTTGAGGCTCTTGCTTAAGAACGTCAAGGAGGGAAAGATCACCCAGGCTGCGCGGGAAGAGGCGGAGAATTGCATGGAACGGATCAAGATGGATGTCAAGCTTGAACAGGCCTTGTATGACTTGTCGGATGAGCGGGTGGGAAATACGTGGCTGAGTTGGGGTGATCATGTTAAAGAGGATGATGAGCGAGATGATGGAAGAGCCCAAGCTATTTGTTTGCGGTGGAAAGTGGAATCTTGGTCTCGTGGAGAGAATGGAGGACGGCTTGTGAGGGGCGGTGATTGAGGGATTGGATGGTATCTCTGATCTCGGTTGGAAGGGCTGTCATCGAAAACTTGGCTTTAAGGGCCTGGCGTCTGAGTTCTGAGGCGAGTGAAAGTTCATGGGCTGGGCGTCGTCGGTTCGATGGATGAGGCCCATGGTGCTGAGTGTCGGGGATTGTACGAGTTTGAAGGTTACCCAGTGAGACATTTGAGCAGAGAAACAGGATGGCATCTTGTCAGTCCGGGTATGTGTGATGTTTGTTGTGTTTCTGGTGTAATAAAGTCACGGTGTTATTTACGGGCATGCTTCGACCTTCAAGGTCTAAACCAAGGGTGGACCGGAGGAGAGGGCGACAGGAAAAGTCTGGTGTATGATGGTATCTGATCTTAGTTCTTGCAGGCGTCGAGGATCGTGGTAAGTACCTCCCCCTTCGTCAACCTACCAAAACTTTGCTTGAGGTTTCATAAGGCTGCTTTGCTAACAGTACGCATCCTAGCTGCCCTCTTGCGCCTCTGAATCACGTACGATGGGTAAGGCTGGGTATGCCCGTCGAGATATGCAAACATCGGCGACATGGTTGGAGGCTCGTCGTCTCGCGCCGACATGATGAAGCTGTTCAGTGATTTTTCGACGAAGGCCCGGATCTCAATGACTTCGATAGCCCGTCCAACTATGCGTGTCTTGACTGCAACCGACATCGAATCACAAAATCTCGTACTAATGGACGGCGGCGGTCGCTTCTGCATCTGGCAATTTGTGGCGCACAACACATCCCGACCCTTCGGCTTCTGTTGGAACGCGGAGCCTCTCTTGGACCAGGGGCTAAGATCGACGGCGAACATCCCGTCCATGCCGCAATACGCGCCGAGCTGCCCGCGCGTGAGAGGAATGCTTCTTCGGCACCAAAGTAAGTCGCCTGCTCATCTACCGTCGGGTGAAGACCAGTGGCCTCCCTGGCATGAGTCATTGGCGCTGTTCAAAATCGACCTCGAGCACATGTGTACCGACGAGAGTGCCATATCCGCACTCAACTCCACCGGCTGGTACCAGAGCACCCCTCTCAAGACCGCCATCTACGTCAAACACGCTCCCATCATGCAACAAGCTATCACCCTCCCCGCCCGTGCCGGCGCCAACCTCACCCGCCTCGTGCCACCTTCTTCCTGACGACAAAGCATGCCCTCCTTCTGGTGGATCTTGCATGGATGCGGCTGCAAAGCCGAGCACGCCACGGCCCTCCTCGACCTAGGCGTGAACGTCAACGGCGACCGACTCAATGATCACCCTCCTGGCCCTCCGTTTGGCCGTAAAAACCCGCTGCATTTTCTCCTCAGACACCGACGCCAAGGCAATGGCGGACCAGTAGCGACCAGGGCCCAGCAATCGCTTATTTTACCGGCACCTCAGCCGGACGCCGTTGGGGAACGCGATGTCTAATGGAACACGTCTGAAGAGGAGAACAGCAGCGGTAAAGATGGTGAGACTCATGAGAGGCTTATGCAGAGGCCGTGAGGGATATTGGAGGAGTTGGAGAGAGAAGCGAGAGAGTGGATGGAGGTGGTGGTGAGAGGGTTGAGAGCGGAGACGGCGACGGTAGAGGATGCGCCGCCGTTGTACCGTGGGATTTGGTCCTATCGGAGACCGCCAATAAGGAAGCCGGTCGTGCTAGTCTTATTTGGCGGTTGGTGAGGGCTAGGTGGTGAGCTGAGTTGTGGATGTTCGTTGGGAGTTGATCTGGTGGGCCATGCTGGTTGCCGGTCCAGTGTGCTTTGATTTTTACCGTTACGTCGTATCGGGGGATTGAGGGCTTAAGTTATGAGGCGCCCTCCTGTGGCTTGGTGGCTTGCTAGTGGTCGGCTTCTGCTTGTTGTGGCAGGTTCGATCAATGGGAAAGTAGATCCCTCCTGGTGGTCGCACTACAGTAACAAAACAGCGTTGAGTCTGGCACGTGCCGGCTTTCAAGGTTGGTTGGGTTGACGGTTGGGCGTTTTGCCGTCTTTTCGCTCAACCACGCAACGACAGGCCACCCAAGTTCCTACCTTCAAGACGTCCAACTCCCCGGATCCCAAATCCTGTCTTTTTCTACACAGATCCATTACCACGGCAGTCTACTTCACCTCTCTCGTCTTACATCCACATTTATACGAGGATCAGTCGCGCTTGCTGAAACCGTCAACTTCCGCAATTCGTGCGCACCAAAGATTGCCGACCTTGACACCGGTTGGCTGTTCTGGTTTCCCCCTTTTCTCTTGAACGAACACCTAGCAGACCCAACGCCACTTCGCAGCGCCAGCAATCTTCAACTATGGTACAATGACTAAGAGGATTAAGGCCTGGTTCGCATATAAGCGTTATCATACAGCCAATCCAGCTTCATCGTCGAATGGCCTATGCTCACGATGCGATGAGATCATGAACAACATTGATGGAAGCATTCCCGTCAGATCATGGCGCACACCCCAATTTTACTGCGGGGCCGTGTATCTTCTTAATCCTCTAATTCGCCATTTCCCGCCAGGTTGGCCCGAAAGAGACATTTGGGATGTTTCGACCAGATTGTCGGAAGATTGCCCGCTTTGTTCGTTTTTTTCCGAGTGCGCATCCAAAATGGGCCTTTCACCACGAGCCTTGCTTTCCAACGAATTATCACTAGTCGCTAGACTCGCGCCCTACAAATTCACCTTCACGACTGGACTTCCTACTCCTCCACATCCACTTCCAACATCAGCAGGGACTGCGGTACCAATTACCCGAGTGTTGGAACTGATCAAGGTGGACGGGAAATCGCTTCCTCACCGTACAGGTTCGTGGGATGACCCTAAGTGGTTAGATACACATCTCATACTGCCCGCAAGGACCTGCAGTCGGAATGGTCAGATATCGGACACCGTCGATTACGGAATCATCTCGAATTGGTTGGCGTACTGCCAATCCAGACACCAGTCATGCACCACAACCCCTTCAGTTCCACTCACCACCATCATCCCAGGCTTACATCTAATTGACTGCAAGCGAAAGAAGATCATCCCGGCCGAAGAGATGTCAACCTCAACATATATTACCCTTAGCTATGTCTGGGGCAGCGCGCCAGTCGACCTTGAGACGATGCAGAGCTCCACGGTCGCTCCCAGCTTGCCTAACAACAGTAGGCTCCCTAAGGTTATTAGGGATGCTATGGAAGTTGTGCGACGCCTCGGCTATAGGTACCTCTGGGTGGATAGGTACTGCATCCCACAAGGGAATTCCGAGGTTAAATACCTTCAAATCCAAAGAATGGGGAAGATATATTCCTTATCGGACGTAACCATTATTGCCGCTGCGGGAGAAGATGCGGAATATGGACTTCCGGGAGTGAACGGTCCCCCGCGCGTTCCACAACTCTGGACAACCATTACCCACGGCAATTCGAAGCTACCCATTGTTTACTTCAACACGCCAAACTGGGAGATTGGCAATTCGGTGTGGGCTTCGCGCGGCTGGACCTATCAGGAGGCTGTGTTATCACGGCGACGTCTTGTATTCACCGACCGAAACGTATATTTCCAGTGTCAGAAGGATGGAACTGTTGGCCAGAAAGGATACTCACACTTCATATACGATTCGGTGTTTCCAACCGAGATCCTGGATGCTTTCGGGCATGTGCCTAGCAGGGGTTGGCAGGGTGCTTGGCGGGTAATCTCAGCATTCGCAAAACGTACTCTTTCGTTTGAAAAGGATACGTTGAAAGCAATGCAAGGTATCTTCGAGGTTTGGCGCGAAGAGCATAGCATTTGCGTGCTTTACGGGCTACCCATATTCGAGTCTGAAGCCTCCAGTGAAGAGCTCGGTAAAATAGGCTTCTGGACACGGCAAAAACTCCCGCCACTCATATATGAGCCTCGCTACAATTCCCTTCTTCGCACTCTCTTGTGGGAGAGTAGATGGCCCTTACCTTTCCCCCGCGAGATTAAATCTTGCAATGCCCGATCCTATCCGCGCAGAACCTCATTCCCAAGTTGGACTTGGGCCGGCTGGAGAAGTTTGATATATGAGCTAGATGTCAACCAAGGGTACACACCTGAAAAGTCAGTTTTCTACACGCCCAATCTAGGTCCAGTTAAAGTACTGTTTTCTTTTGATGATGGAAGTATGGATTGGATAACCCACAAGGAAGAGATTCTCCGTCGCTCAGAAGTCTCCTGTTTCCCAACCTATCTTACAATAACTGGAGAAGTATTCGATACGACCATCACATGCAAAGGGGTTCGAGGCAACGGAAGCAAATCCCTCATTTGGAGCTTTTCATCCCCTCCATTTCTAGCAGACGACAATTTGCGTGGCCTTCTAATTACCATTCCTCCGGATTTATTTGAAGAGGTCGAGGGAAATTGTCACAGCCTCCTGGCACTCCCGCTATTCAGCGAGGGCTATAGGGAGTTTGAAGTGTATACTCTTATCCTTCGACAGGTTGGTGAGGATGATCACGGGCCTATATTTGAGCGAGTAACGTGTTTCAGTCTTCGAAGATTTTTCATGGCGAACTTTTTGCCGGGGGAGTTGGAATACAGGAGGATGGAGCTTCGCATACGGTAGTATTGTTGTCAGGAGACGCAAAGAGGGCCGTCAGTTTCTTTCCAGTTGTGCTCAAATAAGTCTAGTTCTTCGTTGTTTCACCCCAGAAAATACCTATCTTGCCATGTTCTCAAGTTCTTCCACTTCCGTTTGATGTTTTTCAACTTCTTATCACCTTTCCCTAGCCTCACACCCCTGCTGTCCTTGTCAACGAACAACCGCATCACACAATCCCTGATAGTTGCCATCGCTTGTACATATATTTCTCACCTCACCCTCCATGAATACTTCCTTCTTTCATTTTGCTTCCTTCTTATGTTCTTTCCTAGCTCCTTTGTTTCCTTACCCTCCACCCTATCCCCTGGATGCTGTTGAGAGCTTTCTACGACTCTCAGCCTTCACTCCTTGTGTAACTCTATGTGGCTATGCAACTACATGCTGCAGGAACGGCCTGGTGCGTGAGTGGCTGATGTTTTAAGCGGCTGCCTCCAACTTTGTATGATGATGGAAGTTCGTTTTTGTGGAACAGTTGGGCTGACGACGACGCGGGCTGATTGGGCTCATCGGAACACTGCCTTGACTGACTGCACTAGCCCTTTTCTGGCAACACAACTTCGCCCTAGAAGGCAGTGCCAGCAGCAATTTGTTGAATTGAGCGTTAGTCCCAGCGCCTCTGATTCCCCTCTTTCAAAATGACCGCTGAATCTGTCGCTTGAACATTTCATCACGCCTCCATCGACAACACTCGACCTTGAAGCCAACGTGGGCGATCTGCGACAGTTCTATCAATCTTCCTGCCTACCTCCATGCAATATACCTACATCTCCCGCCGTACATTGCCCATAGTCCCAATCTCCAGTCTTCGTCAATCGATTGGCTGGATAAGATCGCGCAGGGTGAACCACACCGTGCGGTACCGGCACCCCTCCGGATGCCCCCTTGGCTGGCTTTTCTCTTGCCTCCCCTCAAGCCTTCTCTCCGCCAGCCACGGCATATCTCAGCAAAGTCCACAGCTCGGCTATTCACCAAGACCCGCCGCTGCTGCCACTGTGTTCTCGTTCACGGAGACATCTCCGTTGTCCATCGAAAATCCCCCAAAAAATCACCTGTGATCGGACTGCCCCTCCTCCGCAAAGACACACGTCGGGCGACTTGGATTTCACACCGTCATATCTCAGGCGTCTCCCACAATGTCGACTATAAGGGACAGACGGAAACACCAGGATCGCGTTGAAGCGATAGCAGAAGCCCTGGATCTGAACCACAACACCACAACCGGCGCATCTCATGCACTTGCCTCAGCTGGATTTTCCAGATCTGACAACTCAACATATTTGGGAAGCCTGCCGGACGACCATGCTCATACGCAAGACAAAGGGGACTCGAAAAACCAGCACATGGACCTGTATCGAGGAGCCACTGGCGAGAATCTACCTCTATGCTCGGAGTGCAATGAGATCAAAAAAATCTTTGATTTCGAAGCCGGTATTCCAGTTAGATCTTGGCGCACTCTTGACCTTTTGACCAGGATCGGGAAAATTGAGCCGAAACAAACGCCTCCAACGAAAGTCTGGAAAGTCACAAAAGACATATCCAAGGCATGCTCATTCTGCTCGTTTTTGATGGGCTGCGCATCAAGAATGGCCTTTCATACCGCGGTGGATTTCAATTCCAACGATTGGTTTCTTGCCCTCGGAGTTGATACCCTCGTATTCTGGCCCGGAAAGGCCGCCCGTGAGTTATGGGATGACAATTTCCATACTGCAATAATAAGGCTCAAATTGTGCCAAAAAGATGGCAGCGAAAACCCTTTCATCGAGCGTACAGAGTGGAAAGATGAATATACTATAATACCTCTCCAAAGCAATAGCGAAGTTTTGGACACAATCGATTGGGGAGTGATTAAAGAGTGGCTGATTTCATGTGAATCATACCACTGTGTCGATTGCTACGAGGATGATGTTATAGATATCCCCAGCTTCTGCCTTATCGACTGTGAAGCAGAAACAATCGTTCCCGAGGCACAGATGCAAAATACGAAGTATGTTACGCTTAGCTATGTCTGGGGAGGTCCTCTCAAAACTTCGCAAGTCACAGATCCTAGCACGTCACTTCCAGTGCTACCCAAGAGCAACGAGCGGCCTAGAGTGGTCAACGACGCCATGATGGTCGTACAGAAGATCGGATACCGATATCTCTGGGTAGATCGGTATTGCATCCCACAAAGCGACCATGATGCAAGATGCATCCAGATCCAGAATATGGGGAAGATCTATTCCCTGTCTGCTCTGACAATCATTGCCGCGGCCGGCGAAAATGCGGAGCACGGGCTCCCAGGCGTTGGTTCCGGCCCACGCCTTGAACCAATATGGACGACTATACGGAACGGTAACAGGGCAATGCCAGTCATTTATTTTGAGCCACCTCACAATGATATTCTGTTGTCGACATGGAACTCCCGCGGTTGGACTTACCAAGAGGCTTTACTGTCAACACGGCGTCTTGTTTTTACAGATCGTCACGTCTACTTCCAGTGTGAATGGATGCAAACGGCTGGGATCTTAGACCCTGATATGGAGTTGAATCATGATGATGGAGGTTGGTCCGTAGGTGTTGAAAGCCAGGTGTTCCCCTTCCGAGACATCTATGACCTGGGATCTCCAATCTTGTGGAATGTTATCAACGACTACACGAAGCGAACGCTATCGTATGAAGAGGATACGATCCATGCAGTGCAGGGTATTCTCGAATCCTTCCGCGACGACGAATACGGCAGACACGCATGGGTCTTCTATGGGCTTCCGGTCATAAGTGGAAAGCTAAACTCCTCGCATGTTGATAACTCTGACAATAACTCAACTCTGTCCGATGTCACCACGCTGGCCAACAGAACCTTTCGGTTGCTTGATCCTGGCATGCAGGAAATTCTTGTAAGCCTTTTTTGGATCAATGACAGCATTGAAATCATACGAAGGACACAGTTTCCTAGTTGGACTTGGGCTGGCTGGAAAGCTGTTGAAGCTCGCAAGTGCTTTATTGCCATTGACTATGCGACACGGGATCGGAAGTACTATATACCCGACGGATCTTCTTTCGGCATACGGATCTCTTACAACGACCGAGATGTTTGTTGGTTGAGAGGCAATCAAGAGATCCAACGTCGCTCGGGGATTATTGACCAATTCCCGAACTTTCTCATCATCACCGGGCCTGTATTTGATGTGACCATTACATGCGCAGATGGAGAAGACCCGCATTCTTCTAGCAATCAAGAAGGCCATGTCGTCTGGAGGTACATCTCACCCCCTTTCCTCGCACATTCTCAGCCAGAGGTTCCTCGGCCCAGCTACAAAAGACCGATATTTTCACCCGAGGTAGTCGGAGGCAGGACAGTACACCTCGTTGCACTCTGTCTCTTTTCTAGTTCTTGGCAAGGCGACTTTTACAGTTTAAAGAGGGATGGAGTCGACCTCCAGGCGCTCATGCTAAGGCCGGTTGGACAAGATGCCCATGGCCAGATCTACGAGCGAGTCACATGCAACTACTTGAACATTCAGGACTTTGGCTCAGATTTCTCGCTGGCAGACCTCAACCTGAGACAAATGGAGCTTCGCATACGATAGCGATGATGGCATCAGGCTGTATATAGCAGAATTTTCCTTTCAATCTTTCCGGTATTCATTTCCTATCGTACAATGAACACACACATGGAGTTTGTATCAAGCCGCATGTTCCCTTCACTTCTTCCTTTAAGCAGGTAGTCAATACATCAAATCATCAAAAGCTACCTTTCAATCCTCCTACGCAAGAGACACGATCCCGTCCGCACGTCACAACCCCTGTCCATGGAACTGGACGGAAGAGCGTATCCAAAGGGACTGTTCCTCCATTGGACTTTGAAGAGGTAAAAAGCTCCACTCGACAAGACCAGGCAGAAACGGGAAAAGGGTCAAAGCCTGAAAGCCTGAAAGCTTTTGCTTGGTTTCCTATGTCCATAATGCTCATGTCACGCCGGTTTTTGAGTTAGGTTGTCTATCTCCACAGTTGCCAAGTGCACATGCACGCATGAAACATGAGATTGATGAGACATAAGGGAGATTGAGACGTAGAGTAAGCCGTTAATGTCTTTGTCTAGACTAGAGGTACCTACATGTTCCTTGTCAAAATCTTGGTAACTCTGAGTACTACACGCTGAATATTGTAAGACCAAAGCATATCCGACGATTCTATTCCGACGCACTCAGATCCCTTTCGAACTCGTTACAAATCGAGGTTATTACGACTATTGAAGAAACCCGTCGCTTAGGGGGCTCTTCCCGGTGAGCTTGGGGCTAGGCGGTTTGGATGCCTGGTAATTAGCTTCGAGCTCGGTGTCGTCGAAATGAGTACACTGGCGGTTTGATAAAGAAGAGTTAGCCATTCAGTGCTATCCAATATGGTCTTGTTTGGTGGATGGGATGATGTACTTTTACTTTACGCGTGCGACACTCTCTGCAAGCACCAACGTATGTCCGAATAAACGCCGTTCTCAGTCTCTGGGGTTCTTCCAAAGGTGTGGTGCGATGGCCTCGCCTCTTACGCCCGCTGTCCTCGACTCCTCCATCCGAGCCTTGTGACGCTTGTGTTGACGATAGGCCGGTATTGTCGACTGAACCAGTACGAGATACATGTCGTTCTATAGGGGGGGATGGAATTTCAAGGTAGAGACTGTAACCGATGCCGTTCTGTCTTCCCCGTTCGCGCTCCCGCAAATCTTTGCTGAAGCGCTTGGAGAGTTTAGCTCCTTCCTCAACATCCCGCATCTGGTTGTAGGCCCTTTGCATTTCTGGGCTTATGGATGGAGCGGAAGAAAGATCAGGCCCAGTAGATGAGCCAGGCGTATAATGAGCGAACAATTCAGATGGGCCCCAATTCTCTTGCACTTCTGATTCCTTAGTCGAGGCTTCTTTGTGTTCGTCGTCTGATTTCTCGTACTCCCACTGTCGTTTCGCCGTGAAGCCGAAGGGAATGTTGGATTCACCCTCAGAGTCAGAACCCTCTTTCTCGTTCTCATGGAGGTAGCCAGGTCCAGGAATTTTGGAAGATTCCTCGTTCTGGCCATCTGAAAGGGATTCCTCGTCCAGTCCACGGTCCGGCAACACAAACAAAGCTACGTCTTCTTGGTGGCGTCCAACGTGACGGGAGTATAATTTGAACGAATCCAGCTCTTCGTTGCATAACTCGCATTTTTTGGACGCATCGAGTGGTCTTTCTTGTTCGGACAGTTGAATGAGGCTCTCGAGGCTCAGAGTCTCTGCATGTTCCTTGTGGAATGTTGAAAGATGGGCTGCCAGTGCGGGTATGTTTTCGATGTGGATGTCTTTGCAACCCAAGGGACACAGCCATGTCTTCCAGTGAGCTTGTTGAACGTGCTGCATCCAATGGTGACGTCGTTGGAAGTCCTGGCCTGCGGCGTAGCAGTCCGGATAGAGACAGATGTAAGGTCGTAAGTCTCCGAGGACATGTTTTCTGCACAGCGAGTGATCAGCATGGAAAAAAAGAACTTGAAGAAGAATGTAGCCCATTGGGTGTTTCTCACCTCCATTCTTTTGTTGTCTCAACTAATATCATCCTGTAACAGAAGGGGCACTCAAAAGGCCCTTGTTGTGCTTCGTCTGGCATTGAAGGCACCCTTGATCTGGATCCATCAGGAGCAGAGCTAGGGGCAAAGGATGTCTCGGTTCGACCAGCCTCAGAACGGCTGTCGCAGTCCTCAAAAACAGAACCATCCGAGTTGGATGCCTTCAAGTGTTGCGGAAGAGACGAGGCCACAGTGGTGTCTCCTACTGTCTTTGTGTCATCGCACCCTGGCTGTTGCATGTCCTCGTTTTCCAGTCCTTGCGCAAGTCTCCGATGGTGCTCCTCTCGATACCGAAAGTACTGGCGCCTGAAGGAGTTGGCTTTTCCAAGCTGTTTGACGATCCCTTGATCCGCGGAAGGAAATTTCTCCCGGATGTGGGCGGTGTCGGACGCTTCATAATGGGAGGTGTCACTCATTGCTGACCGCCTGAATCGATCGTGAGGGGCGGGATTGTGGATCGAGACTGATAGCCTGAAGAGGCAACTGATGATCTCGGAGGCTTCAGAAACAATTTGGGATAGCTCAGTGAGACCTGCGGGAGCTTGAGCTTCAGGACCATCGCTGTCTGAGTCTTCGTCGTCTGAGGTTGGTTCCATGTTGTCCCAAGGTTTGACTATTCCATTGGCTATTGAAGCTCCTGTAGATTACCAACCTCATATTTTAGCCTTGTACGAGCTTTGAAGTTCTTAAAGCTCAAACTCACCATCCTGAAGGCATTCCACCATATCGTTCAACAGCTTGATCACCTGGGTCCTGACGTGTGATGCATCCCGTAGTCGGTAATCCAGCGAGGACCTCCCCGTGCGATGTGCCCCTAGGTTCGTCAACCATACACGGAATCTGCCCAGCTGATTCTTGACTGAAGGTCGAAGATCCTCCAGGATATCACCCTCTACCAGGCCACATTTTGGGATCAGAGCCGCAAGACTGTCGCTCAGTGACCTGAACCCGTTGAGGCATGAAGGTACCAAGGCCGAGATATTCGCCATGGCTTCGGATTGCCGATAAAGGAACTTTGTTGGCATCAAACGGATCTTGTAACCCCGGAGGTTGAGTTGTTACAACTTGAGGAAATTGACGTTCCTCTAAACTCGGAGTGAACAGTGAGATGAGAGAGGTGAAGTTGGCACACTTTAGCCGCCTTACGTAAGTCGGTAGAGGTAGGTAAGCAAGCAGGATGCAACCCTCGACGTTCCTACCCAACCAGCCAGACAGCATGAAGCCAAATGCGGGGTCAAGCAGCGCGGGGAAGGATGGACTGCGCCACTGTGCGACTGTGGTTAGGTTGTTTTGGCGGGCACCAACCTCAAATGTTGACAGCGACGTGTGCCATTTGACTCTTATGATGGCCATCTGGATACCTACCTACCTACTTGTATCTATCCCTATTCATTTCATCAGATACACGCCTACCGCTAACCAGCCCGGGTTATAACAGCTCTTCAGATCATCAACCGGCCGAGCTCACTTCTGAGTCCCAGCTATGTCAGGATTCGAGGTCGCTGGTCTTGTCCTCGGGGCGTTGCCTCTCATCATCTCTGCCTTGGAAGGCTATGCCAAAGGTGCCGGAGCAATTCAACAATGGCGATTCTACACACGGGAGCTCAGGATCCTGAAGAGAGGATTGGAAACAGAGCATGTGAAGCTCCAAAACGTCTGTGAGAAGCTGCTGATGGGCATAGCTCAACCACCCATTATCGAGCAAATGATCGAGGATCCGTTCGGCCCCCTGTGGAAGGAAGAACATAATCCGGAGATTTACCATAAGATCCGGCAGAGGCTATGGAGAGCAGTCGGTGTGTTTGAGGAAAATCTCAAAGATATTAATAAAGCCCTTAAAGAGTTGGAGGAGAAGTTGAACCTACCTGTAGGTTCGAATGGTGAGGTATGAGAGCTTCTAGAAGTTCATACCCCAAGGAAACTGCTTAGAGCGTCTTGCTAACACGATTCACATTCGTTAGCCCCTACCGGATAGAGTCAGTTTCAGAAAAGAGCTGAAGAGATTATCATTCGCTCTCAACAGATCGGTGTATCTGGAACTGCTAACTCGCATTCGAGATGGAGTGTCGAGCCTTGAGGCATTGACCTCCCAAAACTCAGACCTGGAGCCCGAACGGAACAAACGATCTAACGGAAGGTTATATCGTCTCATGAATTCCCTATCAGGCGGTATCTATCAGGCTCTATGTGCAGCAATGAATGCCTGCCAGTGCCCTACTTCTCACCTTCTGGGGCTGGAGCTATCGACACCTCCCTACACCAGCGTCGTACCGGACGATGAGGATAAAGATGTGGTCAGGAACTTGTCAATGAAGCTTGCGGTATCCAATCAGGACACCACACACGGAAAGCTCGATCGACCATGGTCTTCTTTTATGGTCAAACCTGCCAGTCGACCTCCGCAATGTCAAGTTTCCACTTGCCAGCAGCCGACTGCGCTTGTGGAACCTGAGCGTCCGACAAAGCGGGCCCAGAAAACCGTTGGGTTCTCCTTCTCAGAGAAGCCAACAACTAGGAGACATGGCCTGCTGTCTCGCTACTCATCTCGAGGGGTAGAGGTGACATCATCATCAAGGTCCTCCACTCAGACTTTGACCCTTGAGGTTACCAGCACGAAACCGGAAGCTTCAAACGAAGACATAATAATGGACCTTTGTGAAACCCTACGGCAGCTATCAACCCTGCAAGCAAGCGGTTGTTGCGGCCACATCACCGGACCGGCGGCAGTTGATGCATCGGTAACGGAAAGATACGGTCTCTACGCATTAGGTCATCTCCGTCCTTCGGACAGCTTTGACAAATGCTCCTTCATATCCCTCCATGATGTATTGACCGAGCAGCTCACTGCACCTTCCCCTTTCTACGACGAGGACAGGCTACGACTTGCCTACATCCTGGCATCTAGCGTCCTTCAACTGGCAGGAACCCCTTGGCTTACAACCAAGGTGACAACGAAGGACATCTTTCTCATCCGATGCAATGGCACAACGCATTTCCAAGAAGCCTTCATCATCAAACAACTTCCCGAGACATCGGATCCAATGCAACCCGATGCCCAATCGCCACAAGGCCTTGCAGGCGTACATCAAAACCAGGGAATGCTCTTCCTGGGCATCATTCTCATTGAGATCATGCTCGGCACGCCATTTGATACCTTCCGCGAGTCCCATATCAAACAGCATGGTGCTTCGACACTGGGATCATTCTTCTCCGATTACGAGACAGCAATGACGTTGCTTGGTAGGCTCGAGACAAAAGGTGGTCCAAACTACAAGCGTGCTGTCGAACGATGCATCAAGTGCAAGTTCCCCCCACCGAAGTCAAACATCGACGGTGATGAGTTCAGGAGACTCGTGTATGGTCATGTGGTAGCACCGTTGGAAGAGGATCTGAAGGAATATGCTCTGCCTGACATGCTGTGATGGCACATAACGTTCGGAGTTTTACGAAGCACTGGTGAATAAGACGGAAGTCACAAGCGTGCAACAAGTGATGATACCGACTGCCGAAGGATCAAGGAGAAGGAAGCGGTGACGTGTATTGAGTCAAACAAGGAGACCCAGACACGGAACTCAGGATGGAATCCCAACACAGATCTTCCACGGATATATCTACAGCCCCTATCGCCCCATCAGCGTGCCGGAAAAAGGGGAATTCCAAACTCCACGCCTTACCAAAACCTCCAGTCCAAACCACAACAATGTGCGCCATCTGGCTGGAAGGAGAAGTCACCTACCCGTGCGGACACGTCGTCAAGCACTCGTACCGCACCTTGGTCCAGCTCAAAGGGTGCAAGCTAAGTCCCTGCACATCGGTATCGACCTACACGCCTGGCAGGACGGTTTCCTTCCCTTGCTCGGCTTGCCAATCCGATGGCTCGTATTACTGGGAGGAAGGGTGGAACGCATGGGTTAAGAAACAAGTCAGTTTTGCGAATACGGGCTGAGGAGTCGAGAAGGAGGATAGTCCAGAGTAGAGGAACAGTGACATTGCGGGAAAAATGTACGTACCTATAAATAGTACCTTACCTTAGGTAACGTAAAGACTCGGGGCCTTTATTTTCAGCCAACTGGGAAATTTGGTATAATATAGGTATGTATGCCCGAATCTATAAGTTTATGCCCGCCAAAAATTATGGGGAAGACGTGTTGCTACTCCGGAGCACCGTAAATTCGAATCTTCAAGTGTCCTGCCTTTTCCCCATATAGGTCCTTTTTTTTTTTTTTTTCAAGGGCGCTACTGGGTACAGCCCATCTTCCGAACACAACAACCTCAACCGCTTACCAAAACTCAGCTTCAACACCTTTAAAGCCTCCAGCATCAGCACCAGCTGAGAACGGGCATGCATCGTAGCATCCAAGGTGGACTCGAGGTTCAGGAATGAGGCCGGGTCCATGCGCTTACGGATGTCGTTGTTCACGGATGGGTTTCTGGCAGTATGGTTTAGGGAATGGAAAGATATGGCGGGTCGAATATTTTGTGTCAAATGAATGTTTGAGAGCGACGCCTTGGAGCGTTTTGAACGTCGTCTGGTGGGACATATAGTCGAGTGTCCAAGGGGTGTTTTGTTTTGTTTTGGTTGGTGACATTCAGATTGCCAAGTTCGGTGGAGTGGAGGCCTGCAGCCCAGCGCGATCCCCCACAACGCACTAACAGCATTCCGCCAAGACCCACCACAGTCAACCCAAGCGCACAACCCCGCTCAACTCCAAACCACGCGCCCCAAACATTCACGATATCCGGGCACGGACAACTCCAGATGTGTCCCGCGGTCGAGACAGTCTGGTCGAAGGTCGATGAAAATAAGATAGGTGCTTGTGTGAGCTGTGCGTTCATTCGTTACACGGCAGCAGGCATAAGCGAAAAAGACAGGGGGGCAGCTAGCTACCCGCCAGAGTCGTCGCCAGCGCTTACAGGCAGCGAGCAGTTGGCTATAAACAGTGAGTGGCTCCTGGCCTCCAATGAAGACCTCTGGTTTCAGCTAACGCGTCAAAGTCACTCGGATTGGCTCTTTCGCAACATGGCGCATGAAGATGGCCATACAGCTCGCGTTACCTCGTCATCATGACCTCGCTGAACCCTTGCTGGTTCCAGCGGGTATTTCGCTGGATTGGATTTCCATGTTGTCCAACTTCATTTTCCTTCAACAATCTACGGTTTCTTTGTGAGAGAGAGAAGTACCATTGAGGTTGGTAAGAATCACTGGAATGACTCCCTCTTTTCTTCAACTGACATCGATGTAGGTGGTGTATTTGTTTGGAGTATTGACAAGCCCCTCAAAGTTTGGGCCGCCATCCACACC
>HF970677.1:65247-86994 GCA_000604205.2 Neurospora africana FGSC 1740
GATGGTTGCCCTGTGTGTGTAAGTGGTTCTGGAGGGGAGATGGGAGGTTAAAGGATGAGGTAGGAAAAATTTGAGGGTCTGGAAGGGGAGTTGGTGTTGTTGGGGAGGATGAGCTTTTGTTTTGGACCGGACAAAGGAGCAGGAGGGGGTGGATGAGAAGGTGTGAGATGATTCCAGACTGGTGTGTAAAAGGCTCAAGGGGGCGGTGGCTCCCAGAGGTGTTGTTGTGGAGGAATTTGAGGATCTTTGGGAGTTTTGACGGATTGTGTTTGTTGACTTCATGGCAGTATGGGTAACGGCCCAGGGGCATGACATATTTGAAAATTACATCGTCGTGTAACATTACGGTACCTCTACGGTCTTCGAACTTTCTACTCCTTTTTCCGTCCTTACCCGCACTCATTACGCGTCACCTCTTTCCTTTAACAACCTGGAACCTTCTACCGCGTCAAGGCTCTGAGTCTGTTGGCCGGCCGTGCCTCTTGGCGCCCATTCACTGTGCTTCCATTCACTGGCACTCCCGTCCTGGGTACCTTATTTAGGCTGCCTTGCTTTTCCCTTTCTTCCCCGTTCCTACCACCAGAATCAACACCTTTTCGTCATCCAAGTCCAACAGAGTCCCCTCCCACCTTCACCGTCAACATTTATCGCCAACGCAACTCAACCCCTCCTTTTGCTCCTCCTAGGTCCTTGACGCCTTGTGAGGCCGTTTAGTTTTCGGTCGCAGTCACCGCATCACGTAGGGTACCTACGGTCCCTCTAGGTAGGTAAGTACGCGCGTCCATCTTCGCGGATAAAATTTGGTGACAATGAAACCTGAACAGGAATTCAGTCCTCACATCGATCACGGCACCTTCCAGCCCCGTTTATCCCTCACTTCTCCCTCAGTTGTCGCTCATCTCGCCCAAGATGGACCACCAGGAGTCGAGCGCCGAGGCCCTCAAGCTCGTCCCCATTCCGCAGCTCCTCGAAGACTACTCCAACTTCGATGAATGGGACCACGCAGCGTTCTTCCACCTTGCATACCATCACCTCGAAGGTTTTGCGCTGGGTCTCATTACGCAGCCGGAATATTACAATGAAATCAATCACCTTGAACGTAGGCCTGAGGTGGTGTGGCGCCGCCGCTATCATGCGTATGCCATCCTCTTCAGTGGCGTTCGGAATATCATGGCGAAGTTGACTGCAGACTCAACGGTTCCTATCCCCAGAGGATACAATTCCCATCGCTATGACCCTGCTAGTCTTTACCAGCACATTCTGAGCAACAGGGAAAGGACCATGGAGCATCGCCTTTCCGAGAACTGATCACATGGGAATGGGTATCAAGTTGGGCTAGCCGGTTGGTGATCGACGGATAACGGGGCTATCACTAGTCTGTTCGAGCGTCGTCAGGGAACATCAGAATCAGAATCAGAACCAGTTGGGGGTTCCAGCTTCGACTTTGAGTTCAACCACCCATTGCCGGCTTGGGTCATCACATTCAAGTTAGGGGCGCTTCACTCAGATCTTTCCGAATCATGGAGACAAATGGCAGTGATAGCAACGACATGATGGAAGTATTCACAGGGAATCTGCCCAAGAGCAATAATTGAACACGGTTTGGGTCAGGATTAAGATGTGAAAGTGACATGGAGCATGGCTTGGTGTCCAAGGGAAGCAAGAGACGCAATATGGATGGGTCAGCTAAACAGGTCCCTCCTTTTGCTTAAAGCCATTTGAAGAGGGAGGATATGGCTGGTATGTACCTAGGTACCTCTATCAATGGCGGTATCACATAGTGTAGCTCAACCCAAACCGAAAGCAGCGGTCGTTACTCCATCCTTCCACGGCATATCACAGTCATTCTTTCCTACCTAGAGGTATGCATTGCCCATCTACTGTTCTTGTAGCGTTGTATGTCCTCTCGATGTGCCCGTATAACCTTGTACATTACCTCCTCGATACCCAGTAGCTCCTCGTTTGCCGATACCTACCTAAAAAACTGCCAACAGTCCGAACCTTATGGGATAGTAACACCTCGTCCTTTGAACACATTTGTTAACCGAGCGAGGACGTTGAGTATTCTTGTCCCGTAGCTCCTTGTATACCGATGCCTAAAAACTGCCAACAGTCTGAACCCCATGACAGCAAACAAATCTTCTAAGGCACCCCCTTTTCCTTTGAAGATATGTTCATGTAACCGAGGACGTTGATACTGGATCATAGGCGTTTTGGTTTTATGTTGAGCATTCTTGCCCCCCGACGTAGAGGTACCTTCCAGTACCGTACTTTGACTTCCGCATGAATCTTCTAGGCCTCCACAACTCTTGCGCCATTCGTTATACCGTTAGAATTTATACTGCCGGCCGGTGGCAGGATGTGAAGGTTACAACTTGGTGTAACTTTACGGTAAACAAACGGCCCTTAAAACCCCTCCTCCTCCTTCTTTGCGTTCCCGCCCTTTCCTACTCTCACTTCTTTTCTCTCACAATCATTCATCGCGTTAAGGCTGCCCTTCCACCCCCGCCTTCGTGAACCATCATCTACATCGTAACAACACGCCTTCCTTCCTCTCGGCCCACCTGGGTCTTTCATAGCCCGTTCGTTCTTCACTCGCCATCGCGTAAGTACAGAGGTAGTCGCGTTCACCCTCTGAAACTGAGTTTACTAACAATGAAAAGTGAGCTAAAAGTCAAACAGCTCTCAACGCCCAAGATGACCAAGTATACCGCGGAGTATATGCTCGCCCAGGTTAAGGACAAGATCGACAGCACCGATCCGACCTTGGAGGCCCTCAAGCTGGTTCCCATCCCGGAGCTCAAGGAAGATCTATCCAACTACGACCACTGGTACCATGCCCTGGGCTTCCACCTTGAGTACTATGGCCTGGATGACTTGGTTCGACGCATGAAGATTGAGTATCCGGACGGACCCGGGCCCGATGACTTCAGCACGACAGCCCATTGGCACCGTTGGCAGAATCACTGTCTCCACGCGTACTCGATCATCTATTCCAAGGCTTCGAAGGTTGTTGCGCTCATTGAGCCGGGCTCCATGCCGACCGCGCTCAATGCTGAGTCCAACTATTGCCCTCGTGCACTTCTTAACCTAATTAAGAAATACAAGGTGTCCAAGTTCCCCCATAGACATTGGGTGGCATAAACAGATGGCGTTCTCCTTTCCGGATCAGAAGCTTGTTAGGCTTGGTCAAAGATTCAAGGTCAGAGCACTGAGCTAGCACAAGTTCGGTTCGACAATCAGCGATCATCCACGGAGGAAAATGACACTGATGGCACCAATATTGATGGGAGGAAGGACCCGGGACAACATCTGCATTGACTGGCTGAAGAAGGGACAGGGTCTTTTTTGGATGGTGATGGGGTGAGCCAAAGCCATTGTTGGAAGGAAGGATCAAGCAGGGCATGTAGCGATTACAGTCACAGATAGCTTCTTCTCCAAGCTGAATGGACCGGTTGTTACTACATTCTTTCTTAAAAGCAGCATGAGATTCGGGTCACCTTTCTTGCGAGCATTCCAAGGCTCATTCCTTCCTCCATTTATTTCTCATCCGCGGCCGTGACGTCATGGTTCCCTTCGATGTGCCTTCCTGAACTACCGTTCACTTGTAACCTTACATTACCGACTCGATTTAGTGGTTGCTCGTCTTTTGTTGACACCTGTAGATGGCCGGCAGTCCAAAATAACCACATGGGACGGCAAACGAATCTCCCATGGCAGTGCCGCAACCCCTCCTTCGCACTCACTACCATGTCCATCCACTGTGCAAGAAATTCACTGCCCGTTTGTTCGCAAGGAAGTTAACTCAACCTCTGACCACCCATTCCTTTCTTCCCTTTCGCATCACCCGTGCAATGGATACCCCTTCAGCTATCTCGTCCAGTATCCCCTTCCACGCCTAACGCAAAGAAACAGCTATCCACGGAGTCGGTTGAGGTGAGATTTGAACTTCCTGTCACAATCCTCGTCTTTTTCCAGCTCTATCCTTCCATCGATTCTCATCAGAAATCACCAGCTGACATTTTAACTCCCGCTACAGATTTCTCGACAGCATCATGGACACAACACCGCACTTTCCATCGAAGGGTGACCCCGACCACCCACTCAGCCTCATGCCTATCCCCGAGCTCAAGGCGGATATGTCGAACTTCAGGCAGTGGAGCCATGCTGCGTGGTTCCATATTCGTTACTACCGTTTGATGCAATTTTGGGAAAATGACCCAAAGCTTTCTCGTGAGGAAAATTACCGGCTCCGTGAAATGGGTGTTCTGCAAGCCTATTCTATCCTTGCCGGGAAAATAGAGAACATCGCCATTCGCTTTGAAGAGGTCATGAAAAAACAGTTGTTTCACAACGATAACGAGCATTTCCATCATAATCCGGACAAGCTTTGGCGCGACATTCTTGAGTTCCGACGCCTCACCCATAATCCCGGTGCTTAACTCTCGCGGATCACCACCCCAAGCTTGCAGCAAGAGTCCAACGTCTCGCATGCACCAAAGCCCATACCTACCTCTACGCGATCAGCAACCGATGAAGAGGCTACCAGCAGCTCTGATGGTCGACCTCGACAACTACCGGATGGTTTCTGGTGGTGGGGATTCCAGCTATTGGCAGGAATGACTGGTCTGGCCCAGTCTTCACGATAGCAAAGGAAATGGGGAGGAACAATGTAGTCCGGTGACTTGGGATGTGGATGGCAGAAAGTGTATCTGTAAGGTAGATACCAGACTACAACTAGGCCAAGTACATTGGATTTCATTTCGACCTTCCAACAGGCATATTCTCCCCAAGGAAAGGGTACCTAGGCTCGCCTGGGACAAATTTGAAAGAATGTAGACTCAGCAACGGTTTGTCAACAACAGATTAACAAAACACCTAAGCATTTGAAGGATTGCCAAATAGTCGTAAGAACAGACCGAACACGTTACAGTCAGTACATTACACCTTTGGCATACTCTTGTTACGCCTCTAAGCATCTTTATTATGCCTTTGAACTTAACCTCTAGGCAGTTCGTACATGGAAATATCACTAAGGGAATCATAACTAATGTGTTTTCGAATCCTTTTAATCCCTATAACAGTTTTGTAAAGGCCCTTCTTAACTTCAAAAAGTGGTATTGAACTCTTTGTCTTCGGTTTATTTTGAAACGTTGGTGTTTTGACAGCTTTGGTCATATGATAATTTCCACTTGGTACCTCTAGTGCGGCCCTCGCGTACTAGTCCTGACACAAAGTCTTTCTTGTCTATGAGCGGACACTTGCCTACCTCTGTTTTGAACCATGACTTTTTCATTGCTTGCCCTTGTCCATATGTGGTTGGTGAACTCCCGAGAAGCTTCACCTATCTTACTTTCAGGGAATTAAGGCAGAACTTTCTGGTCTGTTGCCCGAAGTGACTGGAAGAAAGGGACAAAAGCAACCGCGAGTATTTAACTTCCCACCATCACGGTCCCAGGAACTTGGCCTAGATGCTACATTAGACGTCCCACTACCTATCGACCATTGCTTTTCACCATCGCCTCGAACATCATGAACTCAGAGCCAGAGCCCTCAGCTGTCCCCATCGTAAGTTCCCCCTCCCACTTTCCACATCCAACAGCCATCAAACCCCCCTCACTAACCCCTCAACCCATGTGCACCCAGAGCCTTCTCCCCAGAACTCCCTCACCACCCGGCCTCACGCAAACCTCTTGGACCCCAGGGGCAGGAAAACACGACCCAGAAGACAAAGCCCTCACCCTGATCCCCATCCCCCCTCTCGCGCGCGACCTCTCCAACTACCAGCGATGGGAACACGCGCTCTGGTTCCACATCGTCTACCACCGACTTGCCGGCTTCCTCCGGCCGAGCAACAACAAGTGTCCGGAAGCCGAAGACGTAGATAACTGGGCACGCAGGCTTCTGCACGCGTATGCGCTTGTGTTTGCCAGCATTGGACGCGAGGTCTTGGAGGATATGGCGCTGGATCGGGACCTAAGGTTCGATGTGTTTGGGGATCGGGATTATTGGGCGCCGGAGCTCATGGGGAAGGTGCAGAGGTATAAGGAGTTGGTTGAGGAGAGGATGGCAAGGGATTCGGATGAGTCGGAGGAGTCGGAGGAGTCGGAGGACGACGTGGTGCCGCCTGTTGAGGACGAGCAGTAGCTGGTCGAATTGAGGGTGTGGATGTCGTTGAATGGGGTGTTTGATTGAAGACTGAGAAAGATGAGTTGGAAGCTTGAGTTTGGGAAGGATAAGTGGGGAGTGTTTGGCCTGTCAAGGCTTGATTGATGCCGAAGTGTCCTGGTAGTCCATCTTGAAACCACACGTTCACTGCATCACTGCTACTGGCACGTGATTCGGGCCGTGACGTATGCTGCAGGACTTTGATGCCTGAAATTCTGATACCCGACTCTAAGACTGGAAGAAGGCAGGTACTGAGGTACCTGATAGGTCCTCGATTTTCTTCCCCGCTCCGGCCACGAAATTTTTCCTTTTACATGTAAACTTCCAGCGACCACCTTTCACTAGGTACCTACCTACAGTTGTTGTTCTCTCATCTCCCACACTTCTTTCCAATCCTTCACCATCGCGACATCGTCGGACCCATATCGGATTCTTCGCCGTCTTGACCTTGAGGTGTATCTTGCTCCAAAGCCGCGAAATCGTCGACTGCGTAAGTGGGATGGCACATCTGAGGTGTCTGGTTCTTTCAGTGAATGGCAAGTGAGCCGACCATCACTAACCAAGGCGATCAGGCAACCATGAGCGGCACGATAGAGCTTCCTACCCACTTGGACACCACTTTGGCTCTCAAGTTCATTCCCATTGTTGAGCTCAATAGGAACTTTTTCAACTTTGAGCAATGGGAGCACTCTCTTCTGTTTTGTCTCCGCTACTATGGGCTTCTCAGTTATCTCGGCCATCCCTCGCCCCCCCAGACTGGCCGTTCTTCCGATCCCAACTACGATCTCCATCGTCGCTTGTTTGTGTACTCCCTCATTTGGAAGTCGGCTGAAGCGGCTTTTAGTCCGTCATCACTCAACCATGATCTGAAGAACGAGCTGTATCAGAACCGCGCACACGATCCGAAGCTGCTCTGGGATACTCTCCATTCCTACAACGATACTATGCAAAATCCATAGCCGCTGGCAATGGTAGAAACAGAAAGCAAAGGGCTAGGACGATTGCAAGACGATTCAGGTCAACAAGGCTAGGAGCCATGGTAGTGGCAGGTGCTGTCCAGTAGGATCCGGATGCGGTCAGGCGTGAAAGGGTCCTTTCAGATTGCAGTTGTACTTAGGCGTTGGCGAAGTTTTCGCGGTTTCAATTCACCACTACCTACAGCTGTACCTACCTATACTAATGGTAGTTTGGCTTTACTCTAAAATTTGTTGGACGCGCAGGTATTACTTCCTACCTCTACCGAGGCAGGCTTGATCTTGTAGTGGTAACGATGGAGGAGAAATAGAAGCTAGCGTACAAACTACTCTAGGTAGGTAGTCTACATAGCTGACCTGCACAAGTAAAGGAGGCTTCCCCATGCTGCACAACCACGGATCCGAACTGGCCCTTACTGCGTTAAACTATAGTCCTCGAGCAGTATCACAGTAAGAACTCCAACTACTTCCAGCCCTCTAATCAGTCAGATGCATTTTCTTGGGTTATGTAGTTTGGGGTAGATTGGAGGAAGTATTCTACAGCTCAGTGCAGCGACTTGCGTGAAAATAAAGCAAGAAGATCCCGGCGAACGCAACACGAGGGCAGTAACCGGGAAGTATGCTTGCCTGGACCTCAATACTGCATACGACTGGGCTACCGCGCATACGAACTGGACCTCAGGAGAAGTTGACGTCAAGGTGCCGAGCCTTCAAAGTTCCGCATATAAAGGCCTTTGCCCGTTTGCCTCCTCCCCAACCACAAACCCCTCCCTTTCCCACCTTCCACCACGTCACGGCCCCCTCAACTTCCACGACTTCAGCAATCTTCACCACCTCATCCAGCCGTGCCGCCATTGTTTGAGATCTCTCCAGCTTGATGATAACTAGTACCTCTCCCCATTCTCTATTACGTAAGTCGCCAAAGACGCTCCTTGTCTACAGATACATCTAGCCGGCTTCTGGACGTTGCTAATGTCTGAATGGAAAGTGGTTCGCGTGTCAATATGAGCATCGTAGCCCGACTACCCGGCAACTGGGAGATGGAAACCGCGCTAGCCCTCAAGTTCGTTCCGGTCGTCGAGCTTCAGGCCGATATTAGCAACTTCAATGAGTGGGAGCATTCCCTCCGCTTCCATCTGGACTACCACGGTCTTTACGGTTACATTGACCCCAAATTTGGAATCCGATGCTCTATCAATCGCATTCACCGCCATGGCTTGTACGTGTATTCCCTCATTTGGGAATCGGTCAGGGCAGTTTTACCCCGACTGAGCAAAGAGCTGAGGGACAAGCTGTATGGAAACCACCAGCATGATCCGGAGCTGCTGTTCGAGATTATCCACGACCACAGATCTTTGCACAAGCCACAGGATCTGAAGGACCCGACGAAGGTGACTACTAGAGATGGGGAGTGGGAGATTTGTAAAAATGTTTAATGTATCTTATCTAGTCAGGTCATTACAGGGCCTCTACAACAAAGCCCTCGGGCAGTCAGGTCAACCCAAGCGGACGGAATGCCCCCTTGATGGCCACTGTTCTTTGAATGGAGCAGGAATGACCGAAAACGAAGCTCAGGGGCTGGGAAATGTCACCGTGATTGATAGGTCCTTTGAAAAATGGGATACCTGAAGTTAATCAAAATAGGTACCTCTATGATACCAAACTTGATGCCACTATACTCTTTTATGATTAAGGTAGCTAGGTACCTATGAATGGAACACTTTGGCACCCCGAAACGCGTTATTAATCACGATGGGCGCGGTAATCGACAACTTTATGCATGGGAATAGCAGAGAGGACAAAGGGAAACCGCCTAGGGTACGTAGTCTAAACCAACCTTGGACGGAAGTGCGAGTGAAGGGACGGGAAGCATGGTGAATGAGCGCCAAGGCATGGCCGGCCGGTCAATAAATACGTCCCCATGTCTACTACAAACTTCTTCCTTTTCCAATTCCCAACTGTCACTGCGTCAACGGCCCTCCTTATCCTTTAAGTCTTGGGGGATTCTCAACACCAAGCCGCCGTGCGAGCCACCTTTCCATGTTTATCTTGAAGAACAGCATCCCTCCGGCTCGTAAGGTCGCTTGTCGCGTAAGCTATCTTCCATACTTCTTGTGTCGTTTGTCTCCGGTGCTAAGCAACTCCCAGGTATCCCTTACCGGGCCAATGAAACGAATGAGGAGCTCTGCCTCCACGATGAATCCCGCAGCCACCATGGACACATCCCAGGCGCTCAAACTGGTCCCTATTCCGGCGCTCTCCAGGGACATGTTGAACTTTGATGAGTGGAAGGTCGCCGTCTGGTTCCATCTGAGCTACCACAATCTTGACTGTTTTGTTCGGGAGAGTGAGGGCGGACATGGACCCGGAGTCATTGTCAAGAGAGAGGACGGTAATGGCCCCGCCGCCGCCGCCGCCGCCGCCGCGCCAGTCATCTCCCAGGACGACCGTCGTCGTCGCTTGCTCGTGTACTCCATCATCTGGTCATCGTCCAAGGAGCTTATCCCCTATGCGGAGAAATGGCTCGGCAAGAAGCTGCAGCGCGATGATGACCAGCTTGATCCTAAGGGACTTTGGCAGATGATTCTGACATACCACAAGAGCCGCTGTCCATCGCAGTACGCTTAGTTTGCTTCCATTTCGATTCGGTGGAAGATGGAGAAAGCACGTTCTTCGAGATACGAACTGGCTATCTGCATGTTCATCAACGCATTGTGATCACCGTCTCTCTCGCCAATCGGAGTTAGCCGACTCAGTGTTCTGGTAATGCAGCGTCTGGGGGAGTTACGAGGAACCAAGCGGGGGTCTTCCTCGATGTCTTTGCTGCATGGAAATTATCTTAAGGAAACTGTCATGGAACACTCAGACATGAAGGGCGGATTCACGACAGGACAGGAAGAATGACCACGTGAAGAAGGAATTCAGTATTGTAATGTTCGCAGGGTACAAGGACTTAACTCTAAACTGAATGGAAGAGTCACAAAATGCCCTCCCTCCAAGCAGGACTTCCATCTTTGATCCAACCCGTAAGCGTGAGATTTCTTAATCCTGATCTTTTTTCCGTTTGCGAAATGTGAATGCCTAACAACCGCACCTTGGGAAGGAGGGAACAAAGTGAATTGTAGCATTATAATGGAAATAATGGAAGGTCGCACTTGACAATTCTGGATGCCAGGGACCTCATACAAGGAGGCCTTTTCTTTGCTCGTCTCTCCCTGACTAGAGCCTTCCATTCCCTGGATTCCCTTCTCACGCGTAAAAGCCTGGCCGTACCTGTCTACAAGTACATCTGTACCTGCGGAGCCCATGACTGGCCGACTGCTACACCGGTGAGACCGGTCATCGAGTGACGGGAAGGAAGCGGCCCAGGCCCACCAAATGACGGGACCAACACGGTCTGGTCCCAACTTTCAAGCGGCAGGACCTTCAGATTCCCGCTCCCCAAGCCACTGGGACCATATATTCCCTAGAGTCCACGCCTTCCAACACCCCTAGTAGCCGATGTAGTAGTGCGCTAGGGTAGAAAACGCGTTGGTATTTTCGTAGGTTGCAGCTGGTCTCGGATTCAATCCAGGCTTGGGCAGCCGATCTTTTTTGGTTTTTCTTTTTTTTCTTTCTTTTCTTTACCTTTTCGGCATTCATCATTAACGCACTTTGCTTTTTGAAAACAAGTTGCGTTTACAAGCAAAGCTCTTTCTTGTTTTACCTCTTCTCGTTGCATAGTACTACACTTCGTCCTTTGCACCTCTATCAGCGTCGAGAACCGCTATTCTAGGTACCTTTCACGTCCAAAACCCCCTCCCCCCTTTATGTGTTCAGTCTGCGCGGTGTTCGCTTGCGTGAGCTGGTTTTAGTCCTCATGTTCGGATGTGAAGGCTTTGCGGGAATGACGAATGGACTAGATGAAAGGATGGAAGGTGTTGGAAGTCGGCTGTGCTCTGGGTTTATGTCACTTCACTGGGCTTCCAGTCTGGCCCATTCACTGGCACTCCCCTCCTGGCAATACTTCTAGGACGTCCGGGCTTGGTCTCGTCTTTTCCCTCTCTGGTTACCACTCCAGAATCTCGCTCTTTTCTGTTGTCGCCTTCCCACAGGTACCTCCGTGATCAGAAGGACACAGTTGACTCCCAACTCCCGCTCAACTTCGCTTTCAAGCCCGTAGCATCAATCTCCTACGAAGCTCTCGTCCCCGTAAGTCCAGTCACAACCACCTCCCCCCTCCCCCTCATCATTTCGCTTCTCCTCCGCTAACACAAGCACATAGTAGAGGTAACCTCCTCTCCATCCCTCTCCCATCACCACCATGGACATCCAGCTAGACCTCCACGACCCCGACAACGACGCCCTCCGCCGCCTTCCCATCCCCGCCCTCGCCCACGACCTCAGCAACTACTTCGCCTGGCAACACGCGCTCTACTTCCACCTGCGCTATCACGGCGTCTTCTACTTCATCACGGGCCACGAGCAAAGTCGGTGGGACTTGCGCTGGGAGCAGGACGACGAGAACGAGGTGCCCAGCAAGCACGACCGCAAGAACTACCAGCGCCGCAACATGCATGCGTACGCCATCGTGTTCTCCAAGATCGGAAATATCGTCCCGCAACTGCTTGCCGCGGGCTGGGATGGTGATCGAGATTCGTTTGGGTTTCGTACGGATTTGTTGTGGAGTAGGATTCAGGAGCTAAGGAGGGTGTTGCAGGAGCGGGAGAGGGAGCGGGAGAGTGCGGCTGAGCAGATGGATGTGGGTAATTATTCGTCGCGCGCGATTAGTTTGACGGATGATGAGTGAGAACGGAAGCTACAAGGTAGCTGGTTTGGATTAGTAGAGGGCTGGCAGGGTTGACACTATGAGTGAGGAGCGAAGGAGATGGATGGACCTTACCAGTCATAGACGGCATCTACCAGCTACCTAGCTACATCGTCGTTGTCCGTCCGGATAGAGGGATTGTCACTGCCGGGTAACTTCATGCTCGGAAAATATTGCTAGGAATTACCTATCAACAGACTACCTCTACCTAAATAGCTGTTTCTTTAGCACAGCATACCCAAGCTTGGTTGACTGCCTGTCCACGGACTCTGACTCTATCCCAATGTGATCTTCTTGGTGCGTTCGTTGTCCTACCTCCGACTGCTTTACTATTTCCTTATACCATCCTCACCGCATCAATACGACGTTGCTTCGCCTCCAGTCGAACAAAAACTGTCCATCCTTTCCACCATACAGTGCCTGGCCCTGTCAACTTCACACCTACGTCCTCTTACAAATCCTATCGGCCTTAAGTCCCCTCCCATCCTCCTCTTCCTCAAAGAGCTCTCCATCTCTAATAGTTGGCAGCACGCAATCGGACAAGCGGGGGAAACGTAGATGAATAGCGACTTAATAGAGTGTGACATAAATGTAAGAAGTATGGAGGAGGATGGAGACGTAGACGGCGAGTGTTTAGTAGTGTTGTTATAAGTATATAGGGCACGGCAGAGCACGGAATGAGCGCTACACAAGATGCTACCTTCAGTGGGTTTAACAATATTATAAGCTACGCTAAATCGAAAGAGTTGGAGTACCTCGCTATTTAAGGACACTTACCTTTAAAGGTCGAATTATTACGTCCATGGTCAATTCAACTAACTTGGTATTTTCAATGCTGTCATAAATACCTCATGCTAACCACTATAATGGTGTGAAAGAGTTTCAAATGACGTCTAGGTTGGGTGTCGCATCCCTTTGAAGTACCTCTGCCAAAACCATCAGCGTGGTCCTAACAGCATACGGTCCACTACCTACCAAACCCGCACCCCAAGTTGCAACAACCGTGATAGCGTCCCATCACTTCCGTACTGGTAAAGGGGGAACTCTTCGCGAACGGTCTTTTGACAGCTTGGTATTTGGCGACCTGTACTTAGAGCTCTTGACTTTTTTCTAATATTTGAATGGACCAACGTTTCGCTTTTGGGGCATCTCGTAGCTAGATATTAACCATTAGTTTACAGTCTTTTGACCATCTGGACATCTCAAACGTCCGGAGACCTAGACGTTTCGTAGGGCGGACAATCACTTGATGGTAAATTGGCAACCGAAACCAGTTAGACATCGGGGGTTCTGAAAGTAGAGGTATCTAAGTACAGATCGTAAGGCCCCCCCTCCTCCCAATACGGCTGAACATGATTTTGCCGTAGTAGATGCGGATGACAAACTGATGCCGTCCACGTAAGCCCTTTATAACCTTCTAGTCCCAGTTGTAATCCTTCATAAACTCCTCGTGGTTGGAGCGACTCGAGACATTAAAGTTCAAATGAGGGTCGCAGGTGATCCATCGCCCCTTAATGCCACCATTTCTAACGTCGTTGCCATTGTCCATATCATCGTCGAATAGCTCTTCTTTCTCCACGTTCACCCGCAGCATGACATAGGGATGCACGTGAACTCCGAACTCGTCACGGAGTCTTCGTCGTAGATTGAGGTAGTCAGCTTTGTCGTATTCGTCGTCGTATTCAGTGTCAACGTGAAACAAGAACAGGAGCATCCTATCCTTTAGCGTATCCTCGCGCTTGGGCATGCGAATGTAGTTCGTGATGTAGTTCCACAACTCTTGGGGGTCGAAAGTATAGTCGTCCTCAAATGCCCTGAGATCAGCGGTAATAAGCATGGGAAAAACTTCATTGATCGTACTCAGAATGATGTTATAAGCGTCGGCGCATCATCGTCTCCAGGAATCGGGTGTCTCGGTGTCAGTATTTGCTTGTCCGTTCTGATGGGTGCCGTCGACAAAGTTGAGCAGACCGTGCTGATTTAGGTACAGCCGCGTGGCAAATTTCCATTCGTCGACATTGTCGAGACCATAAAGGAGTGGAAGACGATAAAGTAATCCGGTGTAGATGAATGCCGTACCAGGGGCTGGTGATGGAGGACTGACTGCAACTGTTGTTAGAAATGCTTCACCACGTTTATTAGGTAGATGGGATAAGCTTGCCAGTCGAAGGAGGGGCCGGGATCTCGGACATCGTCGCGACACTTGGGGAAGTCGGTGCTGATGTTTCTGGGTAGCTGATTCCCGAACGCGCGCACCAGGGGAAGACAGCTGAGTCTGCAATCCTGTGTGACCATGAAAGTTGGAGGGCCAGATGTTGTTGGGTGTAGAGGGAAGAGAAGAAAGGAAAAGAAGACGCGACTGGAGAGAAGCACCAGTAAGAAATTTGTGGCCGTGTGAGAAATGTGGGAAAGGGCGGCAGAAAAAAAACTGAGAGTGGCGGTTCGTTGAATAGTTGGGAAGGAACGTTTGGCTAGCCACTGCCCACGGGCCAGATTGAGGGAAGGAGGGGTAGTGAGGTGTCAATGTTGAGGTGAGAACTGAGGTGGGTGAGGTAAAGTCCCTACTGTACCTACTTTCCCTCGACTCTCAAGCTGGTATCTCACCCCGGGCCTCTCGAAACTCAGCTACCCAAGTTCGTGGATCTTGCCAACGGAAACGTTCAAGGATCAATCCTCATATACCAATCAGTCGGCAAATGCCCCCCCACATAAACCGAACGCAGCTTCGGTGGTGCTCTCAGTTCTGCGAAATTATGTGTGAGTATCGCCCGGTAACTGGGGAGATCTTGCACAGCCGGATGCACAGCCGGATACACACCCGCATTCGCATATGGGTATCGATCCACGTACTGCTGCCGGGTGTAGACGAACACGTCTGACAGCTTCAAATATCTCAACTCCTTCAGCTGCGGAAGACACGACAGTTTCTGTTCTTGTCCGAACGTCTTGATCCAGGCTGCCTCGTCGGTTCTCAAGGGAACCATCATTTGACACCACTCAAAGTGCTGCAGTGTCTCTTGGTGCGCGAGCAGAATAGTGTTGATATTGTGATTGAGGCTGTACGGGCTTATTCCTGGGCCCACTCGGAGTTCCATGGTCAGCCCATCGACGTCCAGTCCGCTGTAGAGTCGGAGCTTCCGAAGACGCTTGGTAGATTTGAGCCATGTGTAGAGTTGATGTGGCTCAATTCCTCCACAGTGCACATCGTTTGAGAGATAGTCGCCATCATCGACCAGCGTCAACTCTTCGAGAGTTGCAGGACAGGAAGGTATGTTGCTCGCTGTTGGATTGGTGGAGAAATGTCTCATCGAGGATACGTCCATTTCAAGTACCGTTAGGAACTTGGCCACGTCTTGTTTGTACTCCACGAAACAGGGCCCTAGATTCTCGCTTGCGACAGGGATGAGGCCCATTGCGTAACGGGAAAGAAATGACGTGGATTCAGTTCCATGTGCTATGAGCCGAAGTGTCTGCAAGTTCGGAGAAAAGAAGATGGCAACCTTGAGGGCAATATTGCACATCTGTTCAAAAACTTGGTCGTCCATGAAGTACCATGAATTCCCTCCTGTATATTGCATGAGCCGTACCAAATGCAACAGGTGGCCCAAATCAGAAAACCCCTTCATGTCTGGCACTTTCAGTACTTTCTCAAACTTGCACATGAACGGTTTTTGCAGTCCTAGTCTTTCCGTGTCCCATGTCCTATAGTATAGGTCACGCTCCCTATAGTATTCGTGATCGCAGTCGCACGTGCATGCGTTTGGTCCTCCAGGGGGAAACTGGCACCGGGAGACAAATTGAGAGTCGATTCCCAGCCACTTGACATGCGGGCGGGTTTCAGGATATAGGGCCAAGCATTTGGCCAAGTCGAGAAGGCACGCTGGATCGGTGATCAAAATCTTTCGGAGGAGGCGCTTGCGCGCCACTGGAGATATGCGTTCTTTGGATACCAGTGATAGATTGTACAACGCTTGGCGAGATTCGAGGTATGACTGCGAATCGATGGGGTCTGATGGGTAAAAAACCTCAACAGATGCGGAATTCCGGTTGGAATAAGTCGAGGTGTGGATTGGCTGAAGGTACTTCTTGGTGGGCTGGGGGTCGAGAGCTTTGCATATTGCTTCTATGATATCTGTAGGTACTCTCTCGAGGTACGACTGGCCGATGGGCCATGGTGCTTCCATGGCTGTCTCTGACATGGCGATGCGTTCGGAGACCAAATGGGTGCTTGAGTCGGTGATCGAATTGACTCGTGAAAAGAGGAGGATGAAGCCCAGAAGGCCCAAAGGAGATACGCTGAGAAATGAAAACGCTGGTGGGGTGCAATTCAGGGTGGGGATGGAAAGAAAGGAAGCATGAGCTCAGTCTGGAGGGGTGAAATGGTAAGCACGACGGGAGACGCCGGGCGGGAGGGCTTCAGTGATGAATACAACAAAGCGACCAACCAGGTTGGGGATTAGGTGGAAGAGTGGAAGAGGGAATGGTCTGGCTTAAATACAATGAAATTGACAGTGTCGCTTGCGACTACCAGTGCCACACCTGCACAGTAAACCTGGAGGGAAGTGGTGGTGAAGGTTAGGTAGGTTCCCTGGAAATCAGGCATAAGCAGTAAGCATACTGCAACATTCATGCACATATTCGGGCAGTGTGCTTACAGATTATGCCTGATTTCCAGGGAACCTGAAAATCAATGGCCCGAGTTTATACGGCAGGTGGTTTTCGGCCACATTTAACCTTGTGGAAGCGGTTGGGGAGTTTCGCGAGTTGGTGTTCTTTCTCGGAGGACATGACATCTGGTCAGTGTTGGGAGAATACCTCTGGGGAAGGTCGAATCACTCAAAATTAAAGTTGACGAACTTGATGGGGGGTGAGGATTCAAGTTTAGTGGGCAGGGCGGACGTTTTTAGATGAACCTTTGGGTGCTCCAGTCTATAATTACATGGATATTATGATCTATTTCCCTCGGAGTCTCGTAACATTTTCCTCGCCACTTGTGTATTAATAATACTTTTTAGTACAAGAACCTGTCAGGTCGGCCTCCCGCTTTAACAAATCCCAGCGCCATGTACCCATGCCATCGTTTCAAGGCAACGAACACTAAGTATTAAAGCTCAATCTTTATACACCTGTCCGTCGGCAGATTTCCCACCACGTCAACCGACCTCAGTTTCGGCGGTGTTCCCAGCTCTGACAGATTGTGTGCGAGTACACTGCGGATGTTGATCTCCAGAAGCCTCGGATCAATGACAGCGTTGGGCACAGTTGGTGTGTGCGTAGCAGGTGTGATAGGTATCCCCATAGTCATCGCCGTAGGAAGTGCCACAACCGGTGGCTGAGGGGGTCTGACAGGGGCGCCCAACTCTCCTCGATCGATATACTGCTGACGGGTGTAAACGAACATGTCCGAGAGTTTCAAGTACGCCAACTCCTTCAGATGCGGAAGACACGTGAGTTTTTGTTCTTCCCCGAACATTTTCTTCCACGCGGTCTCGTTGGGTGTTCTAGGGTTGACCATCTGGCACCATTCAAAATGCCGGAGTGTGTTCTGGTGACAAAGCAGGATGGTGTTAATGTTGTGGCCCAATGGGTGTGCCCACCCAGCAAGCCCTTCAAGATCGAAGCCGGTGTAAAGTCGAAACTTCCTCAGCCGCTTCACGGGTTTGAGCCATATGTAGAGAAAGTCTGGTTCGATTCCTCTACAATCGTGTTCTTCTACGGGTCCGTCTACGGGTCCTAAGTTCACCTCGCCATCGTCGACCAGCGTGAGATCCTCGATCGACTCCAGGCAATGAGATGCGCGGCCGTCGCGAAGGTGTGGACCGTAAAAGACTCTCAGCGCAGATAAGTCGATATTAAGCACGGTGAGAAACTCGGCACAATTGTTCCCATGGTGAATGATAGAAAGTGCGCCTAGGTTGGTGGTTGGGAGAGGGATGAGACCGAGCACGTAACGGAAGATGTAGGGCGACGTGGCCGTCCCCAGTGTTGCTGTGAGCCGAAGAGAGCGGAGGCATGGGGAAAAGAAAATGATGATTTTGAGCGCGAGATTGCACACTCGCTCGAAAGCGGCATCGCTCATCCAATGCCGTACGTCAGTCCACCTCACTTCCAACTCTTGCTGCATCTCGAGGATTTGACGCACATCCGGGAAAGTATGTATCTCGGGGTCCTTGAGAGCTTCGGCAAAGGCATCCCAGCACATGGGCTCGGGAGTCCCTGCGGCGACTACCCAGTTTATATGGTATCTTTTCCGCTCAATACAACCATTGAAGGCGCAATGGCAATCCCGCTCGGAGCAATTGTCAAAGAACACTTGGTCAATACCCAGCCGCTTGATGTGCCGGCGGTTGTGGGGATATGAGGCCAAGCTCTTGACAAGTCCAACAAGCGTGTAGAAGTCAGTGATCCATATTTCGTCAAAGAGCCTGCGTTGTGCGACTTCACAGAGGCTTGTAGAGACCAGACATAGGGTATGTAATGCTCGACGTGCTTGCAGGTACGACGTGGTGTCGACTGGGCTAGTCCCGTAGCAATAATCGTTAAGCTGCGGGTGCATAGTTCTAGCCAGATAGCCCGCGGCTGGTTTAGCTCTGAAAGATTCCAAGACATTTTCCAGGAGCTCTAGAGGCAGCCTGTCAATGTATGAGTATGACTGACCGATGGGCCACGGTGTCGTCCTGGCTGTATCTGACATTGCGAGGCGTCTTGAATGATAGACCTAAATACCGCTTCTCATGGGATTTGGGTATTAGGTTCCGTACTGCTCAAGAGGAAGAGCATTGTAGAACGATGAGTCGACGAGCCTGAGTTGGAAGATGTAGTGGAGGACTAGAGATAATGACAGCGTCTTATATAGTGTGATACTCTGAGCAAACAGATCGTCCAAGCCATCAAGCATGGAAACACCTCGGATAGCAAGAGAATAATGTGGTATGAACGCGCAATAGTTGCCTGGCGTGAAAGCATTGGTGCCGTCGTCGCTTGACGTTGCCGCTTGGCTGGCCAAACCCAACAGATGCAAAGGAGGTGCATCCCCAACAAAGCAGTGCCGACGGTAGTGGCGTAGGTTCACCACACTGCTAGAATTTAGTAGTCTCAACGATGCCGCTGGGTCTTTCGATACGCCACGACACGAGTGCCGAAGAACACGTCCAGGCATGATGATGTACATCCCCCCTGAAGAGAACAGCGGAACCTCACGGTCGGGATCCATCCCGTCTTTGATGGAAATCGGGAGTGTGGCTAGGACGGTTGTGTTTGTTGTTAGCGAAAGGCAAGAATAAAAAGTGAAAGAGATAAAAATGCATGCATGTTGAAGAGCGAAAGACGGATATTAAAGAGAAAAATCTGGAACTGTGGACAGTCGACCAGAGACAATAGGCAGTTAGTTGCCCTGTAGAGACACAGAGGTGTGTGGGAAAGGCCTGGAGGTAATGAAAGCCGGGCAGCCAGCAGACATGAAATAGGGTGAAAGGAAAGTCTCTCACTAGATTCAGTTGAGACCAACAACTCGGAGGTTGGCGATGGGAAACCCTTCCAAATGGTCCTCGCTTGGCCATGGAAATTCCCCACAGCTGAACAAATAGGTGAGTGATGCCACCGCACCATCCTAACAAAGCTGCAGCAAAGTTTGCCGTGAAAAAGATATTAGGGTAACTTCAAGCCACCATCATTCGGTCGTGGACGCCGGGTGCTTGTCGCCAACTCGGCACGGAAGGAGAAAGTCGGGGCAGATCAACTTTTGAAAGAGGAAAAGTGAAGAAAGCTTGAGATATGAAATTGAAAAAAAAAGACAGAAGGAAAACGTATTGGAGAGGAAAGCACGGAAATTCGTGGTCTGAAGCAACATGTTGAGGCAGGTGCGGTTTGAGCACTGCATTGCAGCAGCCGCGTGGTCGGCCACTAACATCTTTCCGTATAAATTGCCAGCGGGCGTGCTAGTATCCGCTATACAAAGCATCCTACCAGTCAGGCACGTCGATCTAGCACGACACGACCGGACAGTTGCTCCCGCACTCCCTGCCGCCGGCCCGGGCTTCGACTTCCATCTACCTACCAACACGCACGACATTTTCCCTCGTCGCCGCCGGCTTCCATTATTTCGCGAGTAGAACATACACGCTGGTCACCTCACGTGCTTTTGTTTGGTCAACCATTCAAACAGCAAGCAACCTCTCACCCTCAATCCAACCAGGAATGATTGGATATCTCGCTATTTCCGACATGCAAATGCTCTATATGCAAACCACGATCCTTTCTATCGATGCAGGGCGAGACCTCCCAAGTCTATACATACAGCATTCCGCTCAAGAACGACCGGATCCATATATCCAGCGCTAGGATCATCCATCTATCCCATTAATCCCCCTGCAACACCAGCCAAACAATTCCATCGATTAGATCCATCCCCTTTCATACCACTTCAGTTGGCCTTCTTCCCAAACTTGACCCGAATCTCCTCCTCGCTAAACCTCCTCGTATGCCTCCGCAGATACGCCGCCCGTTCCTCCAGCGTCATGTTCATCTGGAACTCGCCAATGGGCACCATGCACTTGGCCAGCGTCATGTAGTCCTTCATCATCAGGCGGACCGTAATCATGATGTAATCGATATTATGGAACACCAGCGCGTTGTTGGCCGCGTAGGTTTCCTTTCCTTTCAGAAAGGCAACGGGGTGTTCGCGCCAGTGGCGCAAGGGGTTGAGGTGGTGGGAGGTGTGGTAGCCGTCGTTGTAGCAGTGGCGGTTGCTCTGGCTATCGTTAGTGACGGTCCCCCTCCAACAAGGGTCAAAAAAAGGGGGAAGAAAACTTACAGCAACATCCACCAACGTCACACTACTCCTATAATCGCTCTCCGGCTCCTCATCATCCACAAAAGCATGCTGTCCCCAATTCCCCACCATCAACCCCACCCGCAGCACCATCAACGGCAACACCATGGTCCAAAACACCGCCCTCCCCCCTCCGGGCACCACCTTCCACATAACAGCGTACATCGCATAACTCGCATACTCCCAAAACGCCGCCTTGGCCGCCTGCTCATACCGTCCCTTTCTCACAAAATACAGCGGCAGATCCAACCACACCAGGAAATAAAACCGGCCGACGTACTTCAGGAACTCGCTAAGCTCGTCCCGCTGGTACCGGATCGTTGAAGATAAATCATCCGGCCCGTTGCCCTCGACGTGGTGGTGCTTGACGTGATGGTAGTAGTACGAGTTCCAGGTGTGGCCCATGAGCGGATCCAGCACGTAGGGGAACACGGCGTCGAAGATTCTTGGGAGTAAATGGTTCTTGGTCAGGATCCCCCGCATGTGGATGTGCTGGTGCATCATCAGCGTGTAAGTGCCTACGTACCAGCCGTTGAGGATGGCGTGGAGGATGGCGTGCGGCCAGGAGAAGTGGATGAAGAGGAGGTACAAGGCCGAGGGGACGGTGGTGGAGAAGTAGATCAGGAGGTGGGTGATCATTAGGATGTCGGTGGGGACGCGGATGAGGGAGGTGGCCCATTGTGTGTAGGCGGAGAGGAGCGGGGCGGGAAGCCAGGTGAAGGATTGAAGGTCGGCGAGGTCGAAGAAGTTGGTTATGGAGGGTTCGAAGGAGGGGGATTTGGGATCGTTGAGGGCGGAGAGGTGGGAGACGGCTTCTGAGGTGCGGGTGGCTGCGAGGGATTGTTAGTGATGGATTCATGTCAGAATGTGAGGACGACAAAGTCGGCGATGATTGTTGATCGGGAGGGTAGAAAATGGTTGGTCAACCACACCACGGCCGGCAGTTGGGGGGTGCACTGGAGCGGGAA
>HF970678.1:2799-16878 GCA_000604205.2 Neurospora africana FGSC 1740
AGGGTAAACCGAGCAGAGAGGGATGTCGCACTCGAAGGCTTAACGAAAAGCATCTCAACTAGGCGACGGATTCACGATTCAATCCAGTTCCACCAACAATTTAACCTGGATTTTCGCCCTCAATAAACACTCACTAATATGGATGATATGCTCGATCATTGCTGGCTCTCGTCGCTGTCACTTCGGATACAGTCAGCGGCAAATGCAACAGAGTGTCCCTACCCACGAATGACATATGATACTGGAGTTTCTCGCCAGGGAATGGGAAAAGGTATTCCCCATCACAGGACACAGGGGGAGGTTCGGCGCCAGAGGTTTGGTCAGATCAACTCGTTAGGTCCTTCTTGGAGAGCAGAAGGCGCTGCTTCAATGCACTCGCATTGAAACGAAGTCTGGCTGAAGTCATCTAGTTTGCTCCTACGCCAATGACACAACGGTGAGGCTATTCCCAATTACCGATACCACTTGCCGAAGCTGCGGCTCTTTGGTTCCGAAAGTCAGAAGGTTATTTGGACGGTCTGGGGTAGCATACCAAGATCTACGCGACACTGCACAATTGGGGAAATGCTACGTTGTGACGGGGTTGACGAGGGCATTTACCCGCCATCTGTGCGTGTATCATGTTTTGCCGAATGTACCTCAAGACTCTCGTTCCCTGGCACGAAGGCAACATCGCTTACGGAGTTTCCGGAGTTTGCCTAGTTGGGAGTTTTGCTCTTGTACGGCAACTTCGATGATAGCGAACGAGGAGATTCGATGAACGCGTGGCTGGCCCTACGAGAGGTCCTTTGGATGATAAGTGAAGTATAAATGGTCTAGCGCCATGCTAGTTCGGATCGCGAATCTGGGGAAAGCAAGTAGTTAGCCATAATCTACTAACACCTCAACTCCTTCCTTGGTCTTTCTCACTATGTTGCTCAAAACACTATTCGGGCTCGCCCTCACCGCGGCCACAGGCCTCTGTGCCTCGCTGCAGCAGGTGACGAACTGGGGCAGCAACCCAACCAACATCCGGATGTACATCTACGTCCCTGACAAGCTGGCCACCAAGCCCGCCATTATCGTGGCTGTGAGTACTTTTCTCTTTCTTCCCACACAACTGCAATGTTAACGAGGTAACGTCAGCTCCACGGCTGTGGCGGCACCGCCCCTGCCTGGTACTCGGGCACACGCCTCCCCTCGTACGCCGACCAACACGGCTTCATCCTCATCTACCCCGGCACGCCCAACATGTCCAACTGCTGGGGAGTTAACGACCCTGCTAGTCTGACGCACGGAGCCGGCGGCGACTCACTCGGCATCGTTGCCATGGTAAACTACACCATCACCAAATACAACGCCGACGCTTCGCGCGTCTATGTCATGGGCAGCTCCTCGGGTGGCATGATGACCAACGTTATGGCCGCCACTTACCCGGAGGTCTTTGAGGCGGGAGCTGCGTACTCGGGCGTTGCGCACGCTTGTTTCGCCGGTGCTGCGTCAGCTACTCCTTTCTCGCCCAACCAGACGTGCGCCAGGGGACTGCAGCACACTCCGGAGGAATGGGGCAACTTTGTGAGGAATTCTTACCCGGGGTACACGGGGCGCAGACCAAGGATGCAGATTTACCATGGCCTCGCCGACAATCTGGTGTATCCGAGGTGTGGGATGGAGGCCTTGAAGCAGTGGTCGAATGTATTGGGCGTGGAATTTTCGAAGAATGTCAGCGGAGTGCCGAGCCAGGCGTATACGCAGATTGTGTATGGGGATGGCAGCAAGCTGGTTGGGTATATGGGCGCAGGCGTGGGGCATGTGGCACCGACGAATGAGCAGGTGATGTTGAAGTTCTTTGGGTTGATCAACTAGAACTATGGTAGAGTGGTCTCGCTGTCAAAGGAAGTCTGTCGAGGAGAAGGTTAGCTGATGGTTTGGTAAAGGAATGCGGAGGGGAGAAAGGGGGTTAGGTACCCGAGTAGGACTGGAATCCAGAGATGAAGTTACGGCCTGTGACTCTTGGACAAACATGGAAAGAGATCAATCGATGGATCTGAAACAAAACGGTCGAAGTGCGCCTCCGTGTTTGACTTGCTGTTGGGCATGTTTATATCTCGAAGTCCTATCGGAGAGTCCATCGGTTCTTTATAGCGTTAGTTGTGTTGGCAATACGGTGCTAAACAGTCGATGCTTGGTGTACCGCGACAGTCGAGCTAAAACGAGGATCGTCATTGGTGTTGTTGTTGTTCTGTTTTTGGTATTTTGGCCAAGTTCGGTCATCAGAAGCTGGAGTCGAGTGTTCCTTCCTGCAATCCTGCAAAATGCACTGCTGCCTGAAAGTATCCGTCCGTAGCCTTGCAGCCAACGCGGGACACGTACCCTTTGTGCCTTCCGCTTCTACGAAATGAAGCCTAAACAACTGCTTCAGTTTGCTTCTTCGTGTCGTCCCTGTTTACGTTTATTGACTTTGAAAGTCATCTGCCATCCTACCAGTCACCGCACTTCCGTCTCTTCTTCGATCTCGACCGCTGTTGTCCCTTGCGACAATGCTGCGCGATCACCCGTCAACAAAGACCCGAAACGCAACAAGCCACGATGGCCACCGCAAAGGGATTACTGATAGAGTGCCGCGAGTAATTCTAGCAGTCCAGGCATCCCTCAAGTGGAAGCCAACAAACAACGCAACTTTGGACTCCCTGCAGGTCCTGCGACCTACCCCGGCCACGGCCGTCATAGCAAGTTTTCGAAGAGACAGAACTGTGGATGACACCTGACCACGTGGTTCGTCGATATTACTGCCCACGGAGCCTCAGCTGATGATCGTGTTTTCGCAGATATTACCGAGCAATCTCCTCAGCAACTCGAGCTCAGCTCCGACCCTTCGATTCGATCGGTTCTCCCGCCGGGCGACCTTCCCAGAACAAATAACTGCGAGCTGAAACGTGCGGTTGGCTTGATTGGGACAAGCAAACATACTCGGGTCAGGTATAACGGCCTCCCTATGGGAAAACCTCCCCGACCCACCCCATTCCCTAGACGTACCCTGTCCCACTATATGACAGCTGTCATATAATACCAGCCGTTTTAGCCGGTAATCTCGTGATTTCTAATGTCCCCAGACATGCCGCTCTTTCCCTATCGTCTCAAAACGAGGATTCTAATTTTAGTCGGTAATACTTTTCACAGCGTTCTTTCATGGTGTTGATAAATCTGGTAATCTGGTGATACTTTTATGGTGTTGAGTGTATTGCGGTTGAGGATATCTCCATGGCTTCCTCCCTTCCCACCTCCCCCTTTCTCTCTTATCCTTTACTCTTTTACCCTCGCCTCCTAGTATCTCCCCAGCTCGTTATCCTCGTCGTCGTCGTCGTCGTTAACTACTCGATACAGTTGCGTGTCTACCTTACTCTGAGCACCGTGACGAGCACGGGCGTTACAATGCGTGCAGTGTAATGTGTGTAAATGGCCGTGTGAAAAAGAGTTAAAAAAACGACCAAGTTAGGAGGATGTTGGCGTGCATTCAAAAGACGAAATTTAGCGGGTGAAAACGGGATTTTCAATGTTAGGTGTTATCTAGTTGTAGTCCCACTCTTTTTAGTGGGACAGGGTACGTCTAGGGAACGGGGTGGGTGCGGGGAGGTTTTCCCCTCCCTATGGCCCATGCCATGAAGGCCGGCAAGGTCAAGGGTTACAGCAACCCCTGAAGAGGTCCCGGTTCCATGCACGTAATATCGAGAGGAATGCATGCAAGATTTCTAGAAGGAATTCGGAGTTCGGACGTTGTCCCTGTGCAAGTTTCGACGCCAATTACACTACATCGAGAACAGGCATCGTTAGCTGCGCCAACCTACCGGATCGGATGGGCGTCTACAAGGCGACTCGTGCACCAGATTGCCGGTGTGACCGTCCGCAACCTTTTTCTCGCTTTCACGCTTGACCATTGGCATGGTAGACCGCGTGGAAATCGCCCTCTCTCACACCATATCCTCACGGTTACTCCCACCTTCTAATCCTCTATCAGCCCGTCAACCGACAACCGTTAATTCGCAACCCGACCTCTCGGCAACTCCCGACCCGTTTCTGAGGCCGAGATTACTGATCTACCTATCAGGTATCGTTCCTTAGGTTAGTATTGACTCTGCGGACGTACGCTCTTCCTGCCCTGGATACCTTTCCTCCCTCGCCTTTGCTTTCCTAAACCCGCTAACACATCTCGTAACTTGTCCAGGACCTGGCCGCGCTACAACAGATCCAACAACCCGACTTTTTACACTTCGGCAACCCCTTTTGCCAAACATGCAAAACACAACGGTTGATATTACCGGTAGCGACTACGAGGATGAACACCCCAGTTCAGCATCACACAATGAACAATCCATGCCATAAGCTTACGGCCTTTGTCAAAGAATGTGACCGGGTGGCCATGTGACATGTGGGTACTCTTCGGGAACCAACATAGGGACGAACACAGGTATATGATGGTATAGGTTCCCGAAGAGGAACTACATCCCCGAAGAACGACACCACCCTCTCGGTCTCAAGCAATATAAACATCCCCGTCCTCCTTATGCTCGTCTATTATGTCCTCTCCTGGAAACTCATCCTTCAAAGCTTCTCCTAGGGGCACAAGGATTGGGCGGCCACCTCAGTGGACCGTGTCGAGGTCAAGGAAGTTGGCCAGACTGTATGTTTACACAACCTTGTCCATCGGAAGGATCATTAAGGTTCTAGAGGATGATCTCTTCGCTCCCCGGTATGTGATAAATAACCGCTCCCTGGCAAGTCACGGTGGCTGACAAGTCTCCAGAAAAAACTCGGCCCAAAAGACAATGCATAAAATGCTTGGCCATGACCCCCATTATCTGCGGCCCGAGTCACGCGTTGAGATGGATCAACGCATTGGCAGTCTGTCAAAGTCTCCTATTCGGAAGCGAACATCAGGCAATATCATTGGCCGACCACAACCTACTGAGGTTCAGCGAAGGATATCCGACTGTTCGACGCTATACGCCGAGAAGGTGTGCTCCTTACTTGACAACTTCACGATAGCAAGTGGGTCGGATCTTAAAGACATACAACGACATTCTTGGTTAGCCGAGTCCTGCGAGCTTCCAGTTCCAGACATTGGCACCTTCGAGACGTCTCCCACACCGGGCTTTGCAGTACCAGGAGATTTCCTGACTGCCCATACCCTGAACTGTGCTGAAGTTCCAGCATCCAAGCATGGCAGTGGGACTTGCTGGTGCGCAGTCGTGGCGGAAACGACAAGAGAAGAAGGCTCATGGTTGACACCGACCGGAGAAATACGGGAAGAAGTTAGCGACCTCGTCAGAAATCCATCACCAGAGGTCTGCCAGTCGCATGACCCTTATGGCAACACCCTGCTTCACTTGTTTGCTGCCACAAGTGGCTGTCAAGAGCAGTTGTTTCGGCTCGTACCATATGCTGGCGATGCCTTGGGCCTTGTCAACACTGCCAACCAGACATTCCTTCATGTCTTGAGCCCCGAATGGTTTACTAATGTCCCGAGCGCCTTGTCTTCTCTGCGAAGACTTCTTGACGTCGTTCATCCCTCTAATCAGGACATATTCCATGTCACTGATGTCAATGGCCGCACCTTCTTCCACCGAGCAGCATCCCTGGTGGCAGATCGGACAGTTTTGACCGATGTCCTGGCATACTGCAATCCCACAATTCCACTCTCTCGAGATGCATTCGGCTTCGATCCAGTCGCCAATGTCCAGCCGTGCCCGGCCCATCTACAACCTGAAACTCCCATATACGGCAGTTTCATCTCGTATTCTCCACACCAACTCCCCAACCGATCAAGCACGCCCTCCGGCATCCCCTCCCCCAGCGTCAGCGTCGCTGGAGTACCCTCTCCAGCAGACGAAGGCCCCCTTCTAGCCTACCACGCCCGTCTAGTCAAAATCATCCACTCAGCCTATTCCAACCCGCTTGCCGAGGACTCGGAAGGCCGTAACGGCTTGCACTGTCTGGCAGAAGCCATCATCAACCAACAAAGCATGGACGAGCAACGTTCGGCCCTCTCATCCACCTCCAGTAGCCGTCCCCAAAAGCGCAGCAGACACTCATCCCTCTCATCGGAAACCACCCTTATCCACGTCATGCAATCCCCTGGCCCCATTTCCCACCCCTCTCCTTTCACAAGTACCTTCGGGGTAGTGACTGAAAAGGAAAATCCCCTTCCATCTCGCCTCCGCCACTTGCACTCCCTCCTCCATCCTTCCTCTGGACACAGCGCCGTAGGCGTAAACGCAAACGCGTACGACAAATCTGGCACCACCCCCCTCATGGCCTTCATTCAGCACATTCCCGACCACCAAGACGATAAGTCTCGCACTCTCCAAAGTATCCTCGAAACACTTATAAGAGGCGGAGCGAACATTGAAGCGAGGAACAGAAGGGGAGAAACGCCCTTGTTAATGGCGGCGAGGCTGGGAAGGAAGACTGCTTTGAGCGTGCTACTGGAGCAGGGGGCTAACGTGCAGGCGAGAGACAGGTGGGGAAGGGGGGTTTTGGAGGTTCTGGACTGGGGGATCTTGGGGTGTAATGGTTCTGCTAATAAAGGCCAGGGAGAGAGGTTAACTGGAAAAGAAGAGGGGATAAAGGAGAGAGAGGAGTTGGCGCTTTATGCTAGGTTGGAGGCTTGTAGGGGTTTGTTAACGGGACGGAGGGATTGGGGAGTTGGGTACGTGAGGGAGAAGGAAGAGGATGGGATGGGCGTGGTGGGAGAGTGGAGGGTTAAAGGACAGACCGATGTGGAGGAGATGGAGATGTGAAGTGATAGACAGTGGATGGGACTGATATACGGCGGGCGTTGAGATGGAGCAAGACATAGGATATCGATAGCAAGCATGAGCATCGAAAGGAAATTCGGGACAAGTACTGGCTTCTGCATTAATATAGACTCAATTCGCAGAGCAGGTTGGAGATAATGGATTAATAGGTATACATAGCAGCAATTCATCATCTCTCAAAAGAACCACCTCTTCAGCTTACCGGCCAGGATACCACTACATTTGGGGTATTTTTGTAACATGGCACTCTGTGGGTTGTATGCATAAGCTATATGTAACAGCGGGTAGATGGAAGTGAGGCAATACAGAGGATGCATGGTACAGATATGTTGTACGGTACTGTCATGCAATGACCCATTGAGCAAGGACGGGCATGCCTTGATCACCTTGCACGGCTCTCCGAGTGAGCACCACGGGAGCAGCCGGTGCAGGCGGAATTTCCCCGCATGAGATTGAGGGGGGCCTGAAAGTTGGAGATTTGGAGGAGCAGGCACACACCGAAATGTTGCAGGGACGAAAGCGAAGGAGGTTGATTTCTGACCGACGATATGATAATCAAAAAGTTCATGTATAGAGGTATCTATAAAAGCCGTCTCTTTATCCAGTTCAGATCGCATTCATCATTTTATCCAAGATCTCATTCATATTCATGAGTCCTACAGGTCCAGTCGCTCGCTAGAAATACCGAATTGACAAGTGGAATGACGTCCTTGATCCCTGCATCAATTGCTTGGCTTTGCGTTCTCCAACTCTTTCTCCAACTCTCCAACAACTGCCTCGCGCCGCTGATGGTAGGTACCTAGAGGTACCCAACATACCTCTTGGTGGGCACCTCCATGTCTGTGCAAGTTCGATATGATAGGTAGTTGGTTGGTGCCAGTAACCGCGGTGACAGCGAAGACAACGCGGCGTGTGCGTGTGTCGGTCGTCCATGGTCTTGTCGGGCCCAACGACCTGGGTGTGACATGCTGCCGTGCGGGGTTGGTGGTGTGGCTGCTGTTTGATTGCGGTAGTATTCGGTGGTACTTAAGGTCAGTAACATTGCAGGGCTGCTCTCGAGGGTGTAGGGGTATTCTCGGACATGGGTAGAGGTGATTTGGCGATCCGATGGCGGCTGAGAACCCCAAGACACATGCACCATGCCATGTAGGAACGCTGAGGCCTGAACTGGGGAATTAGGCCAGAATAAAGGGAAACCAGATGGGCTAAATGTTGAAAGGAAGTGGTAGATCATCTTCAGATCTTCGTAGCGTAAATGGCGTGAAATGGGGCTTAAAAGGTGAGGTGGGCATAGTAGCTTTCGTGTAGTTGGCTGTGATTGAGACTGGTAACAAAAGAAAGGTTTTCTCGTTCGAGTGTGTGGTTGAGCAAAAAAATATATGCGGCGCTTAGTAACAAACGGCGACGAAATGAATACGGCCGCAACGTGATAGAAGTCGTACAAATGAAAGGTTTTGGAGATTGTCCCGAAACAAAGAAATGTCGGGGCCTGACGGGACGCCGTTATGACGTTCGAGAATGTTTCTCCAATTGATGGAGCAGGCGTAGTGTAAGTGCTTGAGCAATGGTTTTCCTATTTGGGATGCAAAGTCAAAAGGTGATTGGTTGTAATTTTGAGGTTTGCTAGCGTGGTGGGTTTGGGGGGAATGGTGGGGTAGCGAATGGACCCGTGGATCCTCGTTTTGATGACGGGATGACAGGAACCGTAAATCAACGTCCCCATAGAGGTAACAAGTGGTATGGATGACTAGCTAGAATACTTGTTGGCACTGAAATTATCGTTGAACTGGCGGATGGCTTCGGCAGCGCGAGCCTTATAGAAGGCATCGCGTGCTTCCTCGTCCTTGGTGGTGGCGGCAGTGGTAGTAGTCTTGGTGTCCTGAAGACGGCCGTAGGGAGTGCCGTCCTCCTGGCGGTGCTGGGCCGCGAACATGGCCAAACGTTGGTGTTGGAGAGAGCCGTCGTCAAAGGGAATCTCAACAAGGTGGGAACCCGAAGCAACAGACCCTGGTTGGGATACGTTGGACCGTCCGACGGTCCTCGTGCCAGTGGACATGGAGCCACTCTGTGGAAGAACTGATCGCTTGCTAATACGAGATCATATTAGACCGGAAGAGAGCATAATGTTAGGTATTCTGCGGTTGTGTTTTTATGTGCATACCTAGGGCCACTAGTGGAAGAGCGACACTCCACCTTCCCTGTTGTCGAAGTCGGAGAGGGTGAGGAAATATTGTCACTGTGGGACGGCATGACGACTCGGAGCTATGATATGAGACATATGAGACAGTGGGGGTGGGAGAGGGGACGAACGCAGGCTTTGATGAAGGTGTGCACGTGAAAGATGAAAGGGAGAAGAGGCAGTGAAGATAGCGGGTGGATTGCTCCTCCAAATATGAACACGAGAGATGGAAGTGGTGTCGATACTTATATATGTTATCTTGGCATAAAAGAATGTCGTATTCACCGACAACATCCAACCAGGTAAGGTCGGTCTTGTGTTCCAGGGGGTTTGATGTGGGCTGGAAGAGTTGGTGGCTTTGACATGAACGATACCTTGTGTCGTGGAGACTTGGATGATAAGCCGTTGTACATCTTCAAGGTGGGTAAACTGCCCAGTACTGGGTCTTCGTCGATATAGCCCGATGATGCGAGTCAACATGACCCTCAAGAATCCGTTGATGCCTGGCTTGTGGTCGCCATTGGGGATGGGGGAGAGCCACGGACTTTGCGCCAGAGGCACACAGTACCAACAAAATGAGATTTTGCGTGGTTTCCAGGGTGCACTGAAGATCAAGCAACAAGAGAGCGACGAGGAAGGTAGAGCGAATTGTTGATACCACGACGATCCAGTGGGATGGATGGAAGATTGTAGGTATAGCGAGTCCGGTGTGGACAACGTTGTGCAAAAGCTGATAGAGGTACTGTCTTCGGTTGTCCTTTGCTACTATATCTTCGCAGACGAGGAGCCCTTGATGGGATACTCGCACTGTGACTGAATTGCGCTGGATTTCCAGCCAAGTCAAAGATGAGTTCCCAGCGCTTTCTGATGTAACCATACCTCCATGTAGGTAGGTATACTACATACATTGTAGGTTGAGAAGGATCGAGGAATGGGATGAATCATGAAGCCGGAGGGCCTAATGGCTCTCTTTGAGGCTCTGCATCGCCCTCCCGAGTGTTGCATGGGCTCGCGTCTGGTGCCATCGGATTGGCTAGAGGTAGAGATTGACACCAAACTCAGAGCCAACGCAGCATATTTGACGGGAAAAGCAGTTGTGTGATGCAAGCATATCCTGGATTGCCAAGAAAAAAGTGACTTACACGATTGTATATCCGGTAGCGCAGTGTTTCGAGATCGTGCGGGTGGGCGGTGGGATACCTAACCGGATGGGAGAGCCCACATTTTCCGCAGTGGTTTTGAACTAGGTTCGGGCGGTGTTAGCTCGGTACTTGTTAAGCAGCTTAAAGAGCAACTCTCAGATAGTGTGTTCACCTCCTGATGCTGGCGGCGACCACAATATCAAGTACTGAGCTAACAGACCTTCAGTGATTGGTGCAAAGCCTCACCCTACTAACAGTACCTCTACTGCAAGCCCGTTCGGTGTTTGGCAAGGCAGGGGCGCTGTAACAACTAACCCAGTAGGCAAGGTTGCCTACTGGGTTTGGAAACCCTGTCGGGCTGGCCGGGGAGAAGTGGTTCGCAACCTGGAAATAGGTGCTCCGCGCACCAGTGGAGGCTCTGCTACGCCGTACGGCTAAAAGGTTGTCTGCCCATCAACCATGAGCAATGGCAGACCTTGATCGCCCTGCACCGCACTTTGCTTCACGAACATCACGATTTCTTCCTGGCTTCTCAACATCCATCTGCGAGTCCGGCCTTGAGACGAGTCCTTGGTTGAAACATAACTGACAAGGGTCACCAAATACATTGGTCAACCGCATCGAGCAATAGCCGAGACCGGAAGCACATGTTTAGGTCTGGCACCTTGCTAACTTGACACGTCGATACACTAGGGCCGAAGCGTCAGTGGATTGGATGAATGTTGACAGTCTGTGCGACACAAAGCGACAGGATGACAAAAGAGACAGAGAACAAGATGGAAAAACAACTGTGAGAGGAAGGGATGATGGGATAAACACACCATCGTGATTTTCATAACGAAGCTTCCCCAAACCACTTCTACATACGGCTGCTCAACCCTTCCCTGCCGCCCGCGAAGGGCAATTTCAGCCCGGAGGACAGCGTCGATGCGCTGAAGCCCGTCTCGTCCTCGTGAGGCGGAGAAGAAGGAGGCTGCTGCTAAGGACCTGGTCACGCCGCTAGCGGCCCGCGTCTTCGGCACCTACACCTTCACCGATACCGATTCACTCCTACGCCATATACAGTCAAAGTCTGCATAAGGATCGCAAAGGCAGTTCTCGAGATCAGGCCATCAGAAACCCCCAGTTCTTTTGCGTTTCCAGAACATGGATCAAGTGTCTCGAAAACCTCGACCGCTGCGGAAAGATTGTTCAGTGAGCCTTCCACACATGTGCCCGCACAGCCCGGGAAGGAGTGACGATAGGCAGCTTCCTTCCATGTCTGCCAAGGAGTTCGCGGATGCGCCGATTCTTTTGTCGTCAAACAACCTCTCACGAAATTCCCAGGCCCACTGTGTCAACAACAGCGAGTCGCTTTCCGGATCCAGGCCTGACCAGAACACATGCACCACGGCTACGGCCACCACCACGACGATGGCACGAAGATAATCAGGCCTCGAAACTTCGTGCATCACCGTTATGACCACGCAAACCACCTATCCACATGCCTACCTAGGCCGGGCTTGCTCCAGTCCGAAATCGTTATCCACCCTCCCATCCAACCATCTTACATGTCCCGAATTCCAACCAGTATATCCCTACTCTTGCGCCGCTTGAGTAGCGATCTCTCCAACGCCCCCTCAGACCCTACCCAAGCTCCAGTAACAACACAAGAACCCGGAACAGGACAAAGAAGTGACAAGGAGAGGAACCGGACAGAGAAAGGAACAAAGATCCCTCTAGGGACAGATGCAGGCGACACCATTAGCCGCCGCTACCGCTACTGTGATCGCATAGGCCACCTCAAACTGGATCCCGTCTCCGTATCGTTGTCGTCGTGATCATCGCGAGCCACTCAACGACCGTTTTCGCTTCCAGGGCGCCTTTGTCCTCGCTTCCAGCCCTTAATCCACCCGATCTCCAGACTCGAAGCTCAACTTGGGCTGCAATCAATGTCTCGCTCATCGCCAGATCGCCAAGGTTCAGCACTCGCGATTATTACCTGCCCCTGGGCACCTATATTTGGGCTTCGAGTCACTCAGTGCCTGTAAGCGCCCGACTGGGCCATGGTCTGGCCCCCACTGAATCACGATATCTGACTCGATCCCGTCTTCAACCCGGCTTCCAGTTCGATCTCGGCCTCAATTCAACCTTGCTCTCAAGAGGAACCCCAATGTCTTTCTGCAGAGGTACTTCTGTGTGGAACCCTTCCTCGCTTTCGATGGGTTCGGCCCGGTAGTATGGCTGAGTACCTGTAGGTCTCGTGGTGAGTCTCAGTCCGTCTTCCTTCTCCTTGCTGTCCAGTGTCCGAGCATCACATATGCTACAAGAGAATGAACTCTCGTATCGGCACACCTCTCGCCCTTACGACCTATGGACTCATTATCGGGTCATGACATGGAGTGACGATATCCCCCGTTACTTGATTCCTCAACCGTTGAAATACCGCCGGGTCGTCAGCCGTCCTCTGCCCGCTGTTTCCAAATATCCTCTCCCACTCCTTTCACCCCCCTCTCCAAGCTACGGCAGCCTTGGGTCTTCATCCGACACATCATCCCAATTGTAAAAGTGATAAGTACCATTGTGCCCTGCACAGATACCATTCTGGTAAGACGTCCTCCTTGCGACACCAGGTTGACTTGATTGCCTCCGGTGCGCGGAAAATACGTCGGTCTAAAGTGAGGAAGTACTGCCTCCTTAGGCCCCCAAGAGTCTCTAAGCATACCCGCTGTCATGAGTAGTTGCTCCTAACCAGAACACGACTCTCTCTGCGAGTCTGACGATGTCGCTCATGCGGTGTACCTGAGCGTTGCGCTCGAAATGTCGAATTGGTTGATGCAAAGCGCGTCAATCCAGAGGATGCGTTGATGATGTCGATATCGTAGTCGGCGCATAGCTGCTGCGAGGGTTTCTACCGATGGGAAGGTGCGTGTAGCCGGAAGGAATTGGTCCCTTGAACTTTTTCGCACGGATGGGAGCGGGAATATCTTGGGTGTCGATCCAGACGAAGGTCACCTCTGGCTTCGTGCTCGGGCCTTATACCTTGGCTCTGCTCTCATGAGGTGATCATCATTATCGGTCGGACTTCACGTATCCGGAAGGATCCATCGAAGAATCTGGATGAGACCAAGACGTTCGGAAGAGGCGCTCTTCTCTCCTGCCACGGTCAACGCGTCCGAAGATGTACCGATTGCCCCCAGGTTTCGCCCACTGTCCAGCCTGGAGAGGTAAGGTTGCGGTGACTTCTTCCAGTGGCATACGAGCTTGGGGTGTGGCATTGGCATGGGAGACTCGCAGCGAAGCGCATGAAATCCGGATGACAATATCATCGTTGAAACAGAAGACCTATAGGGTCACGGTCCGAATATCTGATGGGTTTTGCAGCTTCTGGTAGGTGTACAGTTGGCCCAAAGGCTGGGGCTCGGGTGGTGGGATAGTAGAGGGCATGGGCCGAAGTGAAATCCGCCGGCTTCGGTTGAAAGTGAGTGAGGTGTCGTGAAGTGAATGAGGGACTCATGGCGTGAAGTACTTTGTCAATCCCACATGCTCAGCGAGGGCATTCACGACACCCTTGCCTGCATGCGACATTGGACACCTCCGTGATGTGACGGAACGCAGTTGAAGTGTCAGAGAAGAAGGTGATAAAGAGAGCTTATCGGTCGGAAGGTGAGTAGGGCTGACCTATCTGGCATCAATGTCTTCAGCTGCCCCGCACGTCATCTGGGGAGAGCGGCGCGACAGTCCTATGACGACTTCCATCGCCAGCTTGGAGGGGACTGGACATTTGATTTGAAGCTCAAAAGCATCCTGGCGGAAGGTTACAATTTCGCGTAACGTCAATAGCATGAGGTTCATGCCGACTCATGGTGTCGCGAGCCAGCCCCGAACAGTTCGTGATGTTCAGCCGGGCTGATGTGCTTTCTCCAATCTTCCCAGATCCTAGAGATTCCCGACGGTGGGTGCCAGCATGACACCTCTAGCCCTA
>HF970678.1:16888-31299 GCA_000604205.2 Neurospora africana FGSC 1740
CCCTGGTTTGATCTCATGACCTCTTGGCAGTGATCTTAGGCTGGAAAATGTCACGGTCACTGTTGCGGCACGGATTGCCAGTTTTCGAGGCATCATTTTCGCGCCCGCAATACGATGATTCTAGCTGGAAGTTCTAGATCCAGAACGACGTCTTCTAGAACGGAGGTGAGAATGGCAAAAGCTGCACCGCTCATTAGCAAGGATACCGCCTGTTCCGTTAACTTGAATGGGCAATTGGTCTAGTGGTATGATTTCCGCTTCGCATGTCGCTTTGTTGATCATCTTTGTGGAAGGTCACCGGTTCAATCCCGGTATTGTCCAAGTCTTTTTTTTTTCGTTTTTCCGTCAACTGAACCCGCTAATATCGTGGTCTTTTTTGTCGTCAGAATCTCTTGCAGACAGCATGGAAGCCGGTTCCGTCGTTGCCTGGTGAATGCTCTTTCTATGGCTACGCGGAAGAAAGGCTGATTATGCCACAACATCCCTGAAAAATGTGGGGGAGTGTGAACTTCCACATATCATCACAACTGTTTTTATCACGAACAGCATTCGATTCTCCAGCGCAACTTAAGCGCAACAACATCCATTGAAAGCACACAGATCATCTTCCCGTCGACCATAAAACTCGAATATCGCTGAGATGGCTCGCTCTGAAGAGGCACAAGCCTTTTTCCACGCCGTCTACAGCGCCGTGCAAGAGATTCCGCATGGCAAAGTCACCAGCTACGGCCACATTGCAAAGCTGGTCGGGACTCGTATGCAAATCCCTCCTATCCTACTCATATCAGGCCACGAGATGCACTTCATCCCGATATCATTGATCTCCCTTTCCATGCCATACGCTGACAAGCAAGCAGCCCAACGGCCCCGGCAAGTAGGCGTCTGCCTCAAACACCTCCCAATTGACCCGTCAGCCCGGTTCAACCATGAGAACGTACCGTGGCAGAGGGTGATCAATGCCAAGGGGGTTATTTCTCCTCGGTATGTGCACTTGTTACGGCAGCTCGAACGTCGGGTTACAGAAAGACTGCTTGATGAACTACATGCCCGACACTGACAGCCCATTCTTATAAAGATCTCAGCCGGAAGGGTCACGCACCCAAGCAGCGGCATTGGAGGCCGAAGGCGTGGTTGTTACAACGGGGGCATTGGGAGAGCTCATGGTTGATTTCGCAGAGTATGGATGGTTCCCAAGGATATTGCCGTCGGAGGAAGGGGAAGAACTGGAATCTGTTGGCAGTGAGGAAGGCGACAGCGATGAGGAATAGTGATGAGGGACATCAAGAGACTCGAAGAGCATGGTCACAGCAAGCAGGCGATATCACAAGTTCATGTAGAGCGATGAAAGAAGGTTATGAAGATGATCAGGTGTCATTGAGAGCTATTCTGAAGTGCACCGAACTGACGATGACTTGGCATATTCCAGCGAGCCTCGAGTGGTGCCAGTTCAAGATATCCTGTCTTTTGAGATCCGTTAGCAACAGAGCTCGCATCAAAAGAATGATAACATGAATGATTGTAATGATGCTTTCTCAGATAGCGGTTGGACAAGTTTTTCCACATAGTGTTTCGGTACAGGTCTGTGAACATTGTTTTTCTCATCATAAAAAGCGGTGAGGGTGTGGTGCAAATGAAGAAAGGAGAAAGGAACATACCAATTAGTGAAACCGATCAATCAACCCGTCGCTTCTTGGCAGCGGGTTTGAAGAACGAATCCATCGTCTTCTGTTTACTGTCAAACTTGGCACTACCAATCCCGCCTCTTGTCCTTTTCAGGCCTTGGAGGTGGCCAAGGGCGTTGACCCGGACGACAGTCAACCTGACAGTCGACTTCTCGGTCTCCTCAGACGAAGGGATGGCATCCACCTTCATCTCGAGGTATCCGGTGTTGCTCCAAGCAGCGAGGAACTCTGACCTTCCGGCAACAGAGCCCGACGACGACTTGACGTTGGTCAGCCTCGTCATCTCTTCCGGGGAATAACGCGCCAGAAGAGATCGCAAGAGGGAGTTGAGTATCAAGCCATGCGCGACAACCACGACGGAGGTGTTTGTCTTGCACTTGTCACCATTGGGTATACTGTCCAGCAGCGGACCCAGGTGGGCTTGTACGAAGGCGGTGGCTCGCGCGCGCAATTCGTCGTGCGTTTCAGCATCGGGATGCGGCGTGCCAAAGCGCTTCCCCTCGGCGGATCGGAAATCGCGTTCGCGGAGCTCGACAACTTGGACCAGTTGGAGCTTGGGACTGTCCGGATCTTCCTTCTCCGTTGTCTTTGCCACCTGGTCGTCGACAATGGCCTGGGCAGTATTGACTGCGCGCTGCAGATCGGAAGAGAAGATATGCGTGACAGGACCGATTGAGGACGACCGCGAGGCAAAGTGGGAGGCTAGACGACGTGCCTGCAAAACACCGTGGGTGGTGAGGGGGGAATCGCGGATGCCTGCGCTGGGGGAATGTTAGCTAATGTGCTTAAGATATGGTGTTCCGAATTTTTGAACGTACTATAAACCGGCCACGTTGTCGATGGTCTCTCCGTGTCGAACGAGGAAGAGCCGCATGTTGTTGAAAGATGGACGACGATGAAACGAAGGACAGCATATGCCAATCGTCTCAGTTGTCCATGTTCAGGTGGCGGATTGAGGGATGCATCATTGCCGGAATGGGAATAGGTAGCAAACCGCGGGAAGCAGTTGCTAGGTGTCAATCGCCCAAGTGAATGGTGATTTGTGGAAAGGAAAAAGGGAAGAGAAATCCAAGAAAAAGCGGCAGAAAAAGAAAAATTTAAAAGGGCACAGCTCAAGTGGGGCACAGAATGCCGCTGTCCACGGCAGGGTCCTCCCCGCCTGGAACGTCCACTAACTCCACTGGCGCTACCGATAAGGATCCGATAAGGAATCAATTTCCCAAAAAATTCTGGACCGCTGAAGGGAAGCTCCAGGCGAGGAAGAGGAACTGAACAGAGGGGACCGACCGGCTTCCACTCTTGTTTGCGACTTCCACTTGCATCTCAACACTCAAAATACCGCCAAGATGCCCAAGAGAAAGGTGGCCGCCCTCGAAAAGGTCGATGCTGACCTGGTCAGTTTGCAGTACAAGATCAGGAAGGATCCCAAGTGAGTCCGTCCCTTGTTCTTGTCGTCGCCAATTGCTGCCATCGCATTGTTTACTAACACCACGGCCTCCTCCAGATCCTATGCCCAAGAGTTCTACGACCAGTGGCTCGCATACGACGCCCAACGACAAATCTTCATCTCGTCCCCTTCCTCTGCTTCCAGCGAAGACAACAAGAAATTCCACGACCTCGTTGACCTCGTCGCCCACGTCGCCGATCTCTACCCCGATGTCACCGCCCCCTACTTCGACCACCTCAAGGAGCTCTTGACCCAACACCATGCCGTCCTCAACCCCGATCTCCGCGAAAAGGTCGTTGGCAGCTTGTCTCTCCTCCGTCGCAAGGATGTCATCGACTCGACCAGCCTGCTCACCACCCTCTTCCCCATCCTAATCTCGACGCCCTCCAAGTCCCTCCGCTCCCTCCTCTACACCAAGATCATCAGCGACCTGCGCGAGTCCAACTCCAAGGCCACCAACCACAAGCTCAACCGCACCATCCAAACCGTCCTGCACAACCTCGTTACCTCGGACCGCACTTCGACCAAGGGCATGTGGGCCTGCCGCATCACCCGCGAGCTGTGGCGCCGCCAGATCTGGACCGATGCCCGGCCCTGCGACGTCATGAAGGAGGCCTGTTTGTCCGACAACGAAAAGGTGGTCGTCGGTGGTGTCCGCTTCTTTTTGGGCGGCGACAAGGAGCGCGAGGAGATGGAGGACGACTCTAGTGACGAGGAGATTGACATTAAGAAGGTCAAGCATCAGGGCACTATCAACAAGAAGACCAAGAAGCGCCAAAAGGCCATGGAGAAGGCCATGGAGAAGATCAAGAAGCAGGAGCGCAAGAAGCATGCCCCTCATCCGCTCAACTTCTCGGCTCTCCACCTCATCCACGATCCCCAGGGCTTCGCCGAGCAGCTTTTCCAGAAACATCTGCAAAATACCAAGTGCAAGTTCTCCCTGGACAACAAGTTGCTGGTCCTCCAGCTCGTCACCCGTCTGGTTGGTCTGCACAAGCTCACCATCATTTCCTTGTATCCGTGGTTCACCAAGTACCTCACGCCCAAGCAACCGTCCGTCACTTCGTTCCTCGCCTCTTTGGCGCAGGCGACACACAACCACGTCCCTCCCGACGCCATCGAGCCTCTCGTTACCAAGATTGCCAATGAGTTCGTCTCTGAGGCTTCCGCCGCCGAAGTCGCTTCTGCCGGTATCAACTCGATCCGCGAAGTCGCTCTGCGCCAACCGCTCTGCATGAGCGAGACCCTCCTCCAAGATCTAGTCATGTACCAAAAGTCCAAGGACAAGGGCGTAGTAATGGCCGCCAAAGGTCTCCAGTCTCTTTACCGTGAAGTCTACCCCGAGCTGCTGCAAAAGAAGTTCCGCGGCAAGGAGGCAACCATGGGATTGAAGTCGGGCGAGGTTAAGAGGCTCAAGTTTGGTGAAGAGCAGGTGGAGAGTGGTATCGCGGGCATCGAGCTTCTCGAGAAGTACAAGGAGGAGCAGAGACTCAAGAAACTCGCTGAGAAGGGTGAGGACGCCGATGGGGACGCCAAGATGAATGATGATGATGATGAAGACGGGTTCAATTCCGACGAGTGGGAAGTAGCCTCCAACGATTCCGACTCTTCAACCGGGTGGATCAACGTCGAGCACTCCGACGACGAGGACGAAGGGCCCGCAGCCAAGAAGCAGCGTCGCGACAGCTCAACGGCTCCTGACCTCATCTCCGACGAAGCCATGGCCGCCGCCGCCGAAGCCAACCGCATCTCCAAACTCGCCATGACCACCATCCTCACGCCCGCCGACCTCGCCAAGCTGGCAGAGCTCCGCCGGGAGGCCCAATTAGACAAGATGACAGGCAACGTCTCCAAGAGGAGACAGGAACTTATCGCCAAGCACATCGAAGACGGCGTTACCGCCGACGACATCGAGTTGCCTGCCCAGATTGGCAAGAAGAGCACCAAGGAGGAGCGCGTGGCCATGGCCAAGGACGGCAAGCCTGCGCGCGAGGAGCACAAGTCTACGCAGGCAATCAGGAAATCCAAGAAGGAGGCTGAGGGCAAGTCATCGACGAATAAGGAGAAGGCAAGAAAGAAGAACTTCCTGATGACGGTCGGTAAGGCGAGGGCGAAGCATAAGAGGAGTTTGGTGGATACCAAGAAGCGTTTGACGGCGCATATTGCTAGGAGTAAAAGCGGAGGAAGGAGGAGGAACGGTATGTAAGAGGGAGGATTGGGGAGTTGATGATTTTCTGTTTTGGAATGGTATATACTCGTACGTTTTAGAGTTCTGGGAAATTTATTGCGGACGAGTGTTGTGCTCGTTAATGTGTGATCACACATGTTCCTTGTCTTTCGGGTGAAGTTGTTCCTTTTTCCATGATCTATCCATAATCCCGTCACCCTTTTCTCACCACGGTCCGTTTTTTTACTCCGCGATGGAGAAAGAACGAGTAGGTGCCTCCATCACCCTCACTTTCCTGAACAAAAGCACTCAAGACTCAAGACTCAAGACCCGCAGCCTCCTAGCGACATCCATCATGATGTCTCCGTCCGAGTCCAATTGTGCAGGTGGCTCAGCAATGTCCATAGAAGTCGGGTGTTTGGGGGACCGTTTCCTGGAACTTTCATAGGTATGTTCAATGCTCTTGCCGTGCCCTCCCCAACCCGACACGGTCGTTGAAATCGAAGGGTTAGAGACGTAGAGGCACGGTACTTTCACCCAATACAGATGAAACTTCTAGTCTCCTCAGTCTTCAACTGGACCTCCGATCTCGTTCAACTTTTGTCATCAGCCTTGACCATAAACACCACGGTCAACAAGGCAAACATCACAGCAGCTAGACAGGTCCACCTGATCATGTACTTGTAGAATTAGCTGGCTGGCCGCTGGGTCTCGAGCTGGGTGGTTCGATACCGTATTTTCATCTGATATCAGCGGTATTCGCCTGCCCCCTCCGCCTTACCTCACGGCCCTTCACTCCGTACCTTCCAGTAGGCAATGGATTATGGGCTGAGGGGGAGGTGCTACCACGTACGTAATACCTGAGGCTAGACCTTCGTCTGAAGTTTGGATGAGGCAGGCAGTTGGCAGAAGCCGGTGAATGCGACGGGTGCTTCCTGGATAAAATAGGGCAGCAACCCCTCCATCTCCTCCTGTCCCAGAGAAACCTTTTCTCCCTCCATCAAGCCACCCACAACACCACCACGGTCTTTGATCTTGAGAACATCGTCTGCTCTCAAGGCTTCGTCGCGCATTTAAGTTCACGGCCAACAAGCACCAAGCCAGCAACGCTCAACTCGCTCCCTCGCCAACGAGGAGAAAACGCGACAATGAAGTCTCACGTCTTTCTCACCCTGAGCGCCGGCCTCACCCAGGTCCTGGCCGCGCCCTACATCGAGAGACCTACGCGCGAGCTCACCGGCCATGAAACCTTCACTTCCACAGCCAGCGCGGAGTTCCACGTCGATGGCTTGCCTGGTCTTCCTAAGCCCGTTTTCTCGACTCCTACTTACCACGCTCACGGCACTGAGACTGTCGTCGCAGTGACTGTGCCTACTGGTGGTTACGGCGCCAGCACCACCGCGACCGAGTCCGACTCCGAGACTGAGAGCATCGTGACCGAGGTTGAGACCGACACCAAGACCGTCACCATCGCGGCCTCTGTCGATGCTATCACCGCTTCTGCTTCTGGCTTCACCAACTCAACCGTCGCCTTCGTCCCTAAGACCACCATCACCGTCACCCCGGTTTTCGTCACCGTCTCTGCCGACCATACCAGCCACAGCAGCACTCACGGCGAGGTCCCAAGCAACCCCGTCCGCCCCCGTGGTCTCCAAGTCGAGCAGCAGGCTGTCCCTGAGAAGCAGTACACCACGTTGACCTTCACCTACGACGACCTCACCACCACCTACACCCTGCTGCTTCCCAACAGCGCCGACGCCACTGACACTCCTGCTCCCGCCATCCGTCCCACCAGAAGCTACCCGCTCGCTCCTCCTTCCGGTACCTGGACCGAGTTGAACAGCATGGTCACCAGCACTCTCCCCGTCGTCCGTCGCCGTTCTGCGCCCTCCTCGCCCGTCTCGCCCATCGAGACCAGCGCCCCTGGCACCATCGCCCCTGGAGGTGGTTGGCACCACACCTTTCCCATCCCTGCTCCCGCCCCGAACCCGCTAGAGGAGGCCGCCCTGAGCGTGACCACCCCCGCTCCTTCTCTTACCCGCCCCAAGGAGCAAGTCCGCACCACCATCCTCAACGGCGGTGACGGTGCTGTCGAGCGCATCTCCCAGGTTGGCAAAGGTGTCCAGGCTGAGGCCAAGCACATTGACCACGAGGGCGTCCAAGCCGGCAAGCAAAACAACGCCAACGATGAGCCTGAGTCTCATGATTTGTCGTGGTATTTCACTGCGAGCTATACCGATGACTCTGTCTCCTTGACGATGCAGCCTTGCTATTATGACTGGCAGTGTTGGCCGGAGCCGAGCTCGGCGAACACGGAGACCTTTTTGCCGGGTGTTGATGGCGGTAAGATGGCTGCTGCGACTCAGGTCGGAACTGGGATCCGGATCCTGGAACTCGGACTTTGAAAATCTGGTCTGCTCTGGTCTGGTTCGCGAGCTGGACTGGCACTTGATGGCTGAAGAGTAGTATTGACTAATGAGTTGGGAGTTCATGATTGAGGACCTTTGCCTGGAGGACTTGCATTCAGCGTCGGAGTTCGGATCGGAAAATCGTCTGGCTTTTACCTGTTTTGTAGCATGAGCTTAGCGGCTTGTCTGGTTCACATCTAACTGAAACTTGGCCTGTCTTGCTCCTTGCCTAGGCATAGTATTCAGGAAGGATTGAAACGGTTGTCTGCTGTTGACAGATTCGGAAGGCTGTCGGTGAGGAGGACTGGAGGAGAAAACCCATGTTGATACCTAGCAATACGACCTAACTTCCCTACCTTGTCTTTCGAATGACTGCTTCTTTGTGCCTGACCTACCTCCGGCTCCGGTATTCACGATTTGAACAATCTTTCGCAGCCCTGAGTCCTTCGGGATTTGCTGTTTCACATCCTCGCCAACAATCCTACCGCCCTTTCCCCGATAACCCTTTCTCTCTCTCTCTCACCCCTTCCACTATCCCAAGCCTCCAGTCCCTCAACATCACTTGTTAGTAGAGGCCGGGCAGCATAAATGTCAAAGTCAAACTGACTTTCAAACTCCTCTCTGCCCCTGGCCCCCTCCCAAACCCAAACACTCACACTACAACCCCCACATCTGAACTTCGCCCACCCATTTTCTCCCACCGTCACAACCTCCTGCCTCCACGCCAACACATCTGTCCACCGTTGGCCAGCACACTCGACGCCCACATTCATCCACTTCCACCCCTCTCCCGCATTACTCATGACCACGGCACATTTATCCTTTCTATCCCATGTCCCGTGCCGGACCCAGCCGACACAGGTGGGATAGTCGAAATAGTCCGTCTGTGGTCCATACGCATAGAGCTTCCTGGCCAGGAGGAGCTTAGGGAGGATGGTTACGGGGCCGCTGGTTGGTGTGGTGGGAGACGGGTTGTCGGGAGTAGGAGTGCAAAGGCCGTACAGGTCGCCGTAGAAGACGCAGGGGTAGCCGGCTTCGCGGAGGAGGATGAGGGCGTAGCCGAGGGGGAGGAACCAGGGGGTTATGTAGACGGCGAGAGCTTGGAGAGGTTGGGTATCGTGGTTTTGGACTAGTGTCTGTCACGGACAGGAGGGAGTTGTTAGCAATCCGGGTTTGTTCAATTGGGAAGAAAGGGGGAAAGGAGGGTGGAAGAGGAGGTGACAGTGAAAGTGAGCATGTAAGTGATATGGGCAAGGAAGTGTAAGAGCGGAGGGAAGTCAAGGAAAGAGGGGAACATACCACAGCACAGACGGGAGCCTTTTGCACCAGCGTGTCGTCAAACACCCTCCTCAGATCAGCAGAGACACTCGTGCTGATTTGGCCAAAGTTGTAAACCAGCGGCGCATCAAACAGCGAGAACTTGTGATCCATCCGATTGAGATAGTCGGTCTGTCATAAGTCAGTACTTCAGCTCTGCCGTTGAAGACCGATCAGGGCAGGAACAACATACCATGCTCTGTAACGAATCTTTCCAAAACTCGCCCACCAAGAACCAGCCCTCGCCAAACTCCCCATCCAACATCTTCACAAACTTCTTCAGGAAACTCTCACTGAAATGCTTGACGGCATCAAACCTGATTCCCTTGATCGGCACCTCCTTCGCCAACCACCGTCCCCAGTTCAGCACATCGTCCACCACCTCCGGATGACTGTAGTCCACATCGCACCCCATCAGGTAGTCATAATTGCCTTTCTCTCCATCCACATCCTCGGGACTCTTAGCCCACCCTTGGCTTTGCTCCCCAATGATCTGGTAAATAGTCCCCGCCTTGTCCGGATCGTTGGCGTTGAAGTCGACGCCGGAGAAGTGGTACCAGTGGTACTTCATCTTGCTGTGTTGGTTTCCCCGACCCGGGAAATCGTAACCTACCCAGGCGTCGATTTCGTACTCCCCGCTCTTCCTCACCATCCGATTGTTGGCCTCCACTTCAACAGCCTTGCACCGCTCACGGTGGTCGGCGCCGAAGCGATGGTTGAGGACCGCGTCCCAGTAGAGTCCCACGCCATACTCCTTTCCTTTTTGTGCTAGATCTAGCAGCTGAGCCTTGGTCCCCCACTTGGTGGCCACGGAACCCTTCTGGTCGAACTCGCCTAGGTCATAGAGGTCGTAGATGTCGTAGCCGTTGGACTGAGGTGAGGTGGCTCTGCAGGAGGGAGGGATCCAGAGGGAGGAGATTCCGTGCTGTGAGAGTTGGGGGATCTGAGAAGATAGGCGCTGGAAATGGGCGTGGTCAGGAGGGATGTACCATTCGAAGGCCTGGAGGAGGGTGGCATTTTGGGGGGTAGGTTCCCGTTGTGGTTCCGGAGCCGGAGCCGGAGCCGGGGATGGGAAGTTGTCAGCCATTTCGGGTTGAGTTGAAGATGTGGAAGTTGACAGAGGAGAGGATGAAATTTGAGTCTTGAGGTGCTATCAGGCCGGAATATCAAGGTATTATTGTTCGTTGTCTAGGTACCTATAGGTAGGACGGGGGGGGGATAATAAACATGAGAATGAAGATAGGTAACGAACTGGGGTGTAGGAGTGATGATAAACAAACGTCACCATGAGGCTTAGACGACTCGGTCTGAAGCCATGTCAGCAGGAGCCAGCTGGACTCTTGCCCGACATCAGGCCTCGACTTCCAGAACAGTCAGAAACGTGCCATGCAAAGCATCGACGATGGTTCGGTACGCATCATGATTGGTTCAAATCAGGTACCGACGGCTGAGTGAAGATGACCCGATAACGACTTGACCGGTCTGGACCTGGTATTGATTGGCCACGATATCAAGGACGCAGGATATGCCCAATTCCATTCAGACATTGAGAACTGAACAAGGGAAGCGCAAAAAGCAAAGGAAATTGTCGTGGGTGGTGGAGGAAAGAACGAGTGTTGTCGTTGGAATATGCGGGGCACCTCATCCGCTCGGCAGGCATGCAGCACTAACAGCGGGCCTTTAGCGCGTCTTCAGCGGCCCGGTCCCGTTACCTCCCCGGGACAAGACATATCCACCTCTCGGCCATATCGACTTCCCCGGATCCCTCCCGTCTCGTCGATCCTCCACGATGCGATAGAGTCAAGAAACAGCCTAGATCCCGGTTGAAGTCGCGAGGTCTCGTGGGTGAACGACCTGGCGGCTGTCAATCTGTCAGGTAACGTCAATTTGGATCACAGACTGCAGCAGAGCGTTGCACAGAGATCACACAACATCAACCTTGAGCTGACCACTGAACTAACTCTCTTTCCAGTCTGGTGACATTGGACCCTGTGTCTCCTCGAAAGAAAAAAAAATGACAAAAAAGTTGTTCGAAGGTGGGTGGTCAAGTGTCCGGATCCAGGTTCGAACGAACCGCTTCTGCCAAGGAGATAGCGAGCCAAACGCGCCACATGTGACGACTACGCTACCAACCCCACGGTGGTCTGGTGACTGTACCTTCCAAACACAGACCTTAAGTACTGCCCCTGGATACGTACAGGTAGCTATCAGACTTGGCTCCCCAGTACACAAACTGTTTGCCCACGGCAGGAGCCTGGAGCAGGAGCATGAGCTGGTCCATACCATGAGGATTCACTTGTGGGTTTGACGGTCTCTCCCATCGGTGAGAACGATGGTGCCATACGTTCCTATCATGAGATGCTAGAGGTATCAAGGACAGCCTTTCAAAGCGCGGCAGCCTTTCTCAGACGGCCACTGCGGACTGTTGCGCTCGTATAGGTATCGGAGTCTTTTAGCCCCAAAGGGTTTATGTTCAGATTCCGAGCAGGCATGGAGGGATCCAAGAGCATCCTGTTATCAGCATTGAGCGCCAACATCGCGGGAAAGCTCCAAGATCTGACCGGGTTTGACAAAGTAGACAGGCAGGACTCTTGCTCCTGCTCGTTACAAAGACCAAAACACCAACCAAACTCTCAACAGCACCGACTAGTCCCGTTTGACACAGCCGCAGTTTGTAGGATTACACACTACCAGACCTTAGTCACTCAAGACGGTTCTCCGTGGAGTGACGCAACTGAACCTTTAAGCCCATTCACATGCCATCACTCCAGTCGGTTCAGGTTCTTTCTTACCTATTCACTGTTTCCATCCAAGACAGCAGGTTCGGTTGGCTATACCAGTCGACTATTGCTGCCAGCTGCAATCTCCTCTGTCCTATATAAGCTCAAATGAGTTCAAGCTGATATTCCTCCATACCACACAAAACTCTTCTTTCAATCCAGGTCATCCCCACACACTCATACCCTTCCACGAGGCACGAACGAGCGCAAGCCCCGATCCAGTCCAGTCTCCATACAAACTCCGCTCATCCCTTGTACTACCTCCATCCCACAGCCTTTGGCAAATTCCCTTCCAACCCAAGGTAAGACGGGATCCTTACCCTCCAAAAACATCCAGTGCAGTGCAGTCATGGCCAGGGGCAAGGTTCGACGAGTCCCCCTCAAAATTCATAACCCCAAACGATGGCGAGAAATAAACGGACCAGCAGCAGACGACCCTCAGCAGGAGAAGAAATGGGTATGCCTCCATCCCGACTGCACCATCTACCTCGCCGGACACCGTATGAACCGGGCAGACTTGACCTTTGACAGCAAAGCCGATCTGAACCGGCACAAGAGTCACGCGGATCACTGGACTGGCGAGGATTTGCGGGAGCAGCGGGGCTTGTTACCAGTACCCGGGACAGATGGGACTGGAGAGGAGACTGAGGAGGAGGAGGATGATGACGGGAAGGAAAACTCGGGGAATGAGGGAAAGGAAAAAAAGGGAGTGTTACAAGGGAAGAGGGACGAGACGGAGAAGGAGGTGACCGAGGAGGCGGGGGCTGCAAGGAAGGCAGGGAGAAATGGAAGGGGACTACCTCTAAGGAAGGAAGCTGGGAACCTAAACTGAAATAGTGGACTTGGGCGGTGGCAGGACTAGTACAGATGGATTTATCTGCTTGAATCTCCGGATAGAGAGCATGAATCAATTAAAGGTACTTTTTAGCGTTGGGAAAACTGTGCTTACCTAGGTCTGGGCTTTGGTTGTGAAAGAGGAGCGGAGCGGAAAAGGAAGAGCACATGGAGAAATGGGCAAGAGGGAATACTCATATAAGGAGGATAATGGATCAGCCTGCCTAGATAGGTATGACATCTTCGACCTTGCCATCTGAGTACCGGCCTCTACGGAGTCGTTTGGGTTGGGTAAGCACCATGTCGTGACAGTTAGTGTCCGAGTATTTCAGAGATCTCCAAACACCCCTTTTTGAACCCGGTTTCTGTACAAGTTGCGATCGTGGACCATGGGCACGAGGCTCGACGGCAGTGGAAAATGACCACCTGGAAAGCAGTATCTCATTTTGTAACATCTGTAGATATCTAGGTACAGATTGACGCCAACATTGCAATCCCTATAATCACGTTGATAAATCTATGGGTCTTTGTAAACGCCAGAACACGCTTTGCTGCTAAAAACACACAACACCTGCATCATACCTCCTTTTTAGAGCTCTTCATGCTTAATCGGCTCCTCCTTGCTCTCCTTCTGAGCCTTGGCCTCCTCCTTGGCCTTCTCATCCGCCATAACCTTTCTCAACATCTCCTCAATCTCCTCATCACTGACCGTTTCCTTGGCCGGCTTTTCACCCGCCTTGGTGGCCTTTCCATTCTTTTTGCCGCCCGCCTTAGCCTTTCCATTCGTCTTTCCACCCTTGCCCTTCGTCTGCTTCTCAAAGTTCTTCACCCCCTTCATGGCCAACGTCATGCCTGCCTTATCCAACTTCTCCCTTCTCTCCAAAAGGTCCTTGACCGTCAACACGGGGTCATCAGTGGGTCCCAGCTTCTCTTGCTCTGCCACCTTCAACTCCAACCAAGCGGAGATGGAAGCAGACAGATCCTCGGATTCCTTGAGGTCTTCGAGGGTGTAAAGAGGGGGGACGGGACCGAGGTCCTTCTCCAAAAACTTCATGGGGTCTTCGCGGGTGGCGGTGGTGGAGGCATCGTCTTCGAGGCCGTCGAAATCGCCGGTAGCGGAAGAAGCTGGGGCTGTGGTAGATGAGGAGGAAGAAGAAGAAGAAGAAGAAGCGATAGACGACGAAGCAGAGGCGCTGGCAGAGGCGGAAGAGTGGAAGGCATCGTACGCAGCAATCTTTTCCCTGATGTCCTTGACGAATTTCTTGGTGTTGTCGAGAGCATCCTGTAGTCCCTTGAGGATTTCAGGCCTCTTCTCCGCTTCCTCGGCCCTCTTGAGGACGGGATCAACAATGTTTTGGAGCTCTTTGAGCTTGGCCTTGAGTTCCTCGCGAGTGGCATCGGCGCCGTCGCCGTAGAGCCAGTCGCCGACCTCGTCCTTCTTTTGCTGGAGAGTCTCACGCTCGGAAGCGGTGGAGTGCGCAATGAAAGACTCGCGGTCCAGAATGTCGCTGATCTTGTAAGTGTAGGCTTCGAGCTGGTTGAGCGCTTCCTCGCGGAGTTGGCGGGTGCGGTCGGAGGCGGCGAAGGACTTGAGGCGATCCTTGAGGGACTGGATGGTGGCTTTGGAGAGGAGGGAGGAGGGGCCAGTGGGGGTGAGGGTGAAGTCAACGTTGATTTGAACGAGTTGCTTCTTCTTGGGCTCGCTGGGCTTGGTATCGGCAGAGGCGGATGCAGCGGCCGAAGAAGATGCGGTGGTGGTGGTGGTGGTGGAAGAGG
>HF970678.1:65635-76243 GCA_000604205.2 Neurospora africana FGSC 1740
CTTGTCCGCATTCGATTTCGGTGGGGGATGTGATTGGTCAATTGCTTACCCCCGCTGATTGGCGGCTTCTTCTCCGCAGTCGACCTCTTTCCTTTCAAGTTCCTCTTCCTCTCTTCACAGCAGCAATATGAAGAGCCATCACTCCCATTCCATGTTACATCTAGCTCGATGTGAGCTTGAGTGATGAACAGCACGTGGTTTGACCGGTGACGGGGGGGCTAGGCAACAGCCAGTCATGAACATGTTCCAAGCGGAAAGTGTATAAAAGGAAGGCGGGGCCCGTTGTCAAGTCGATGGCAACTTCCTCCTCTTCATCGTCTCACTCGACTGCCTTCCCTCGCTTTTGCCTCGACTGTCCCAGCATCCCACCCGGACGCTCATCTCCCCATTCATCTTCCCATTCATCTCCCTCGCCAAGTCGTCAGCAGTCATCAGTCACGCCATGGCCCCAGTGGACAACGAAGTCAAGGGCAAGCTCGTCCTCATCACGGGCGCTTCCGGAGGGTAAATCACACCCTTTTCCGTCTCACCATCTTTCTCGGCATCAGGCAAAATTGGCAGCCATCACCACTCCAGACAGGTGTCAACGGCCAGCCTGTTGCCCAAATGACAGTGTAGTTGACTCACCCCTTTCGTTTAGCATCGGCGCTGCCATAGCCCGTCGCCTCTGGTCTCTCGGCGCCCACCTCGCCCTCACCTATTCTTCTTCCCCGGATAAGCTCCACGCCTTGCATGAAGAACTCCTCGAAGCCTTAAGCAACCGCCAAACCGCCCATGACTCAATCGCCGGCGTCACCACGCACAGATGCGACCTGTCCTCGCCAACAGACATCCAACACCTCTTCGCCCAGCTCCAGGACTCTCACAGCCAACCCGGCCCCGACATCCTCATCAGCAACGCCGGCTACGGCAAACGCATCCCCAGCATCCTGGACATCTCCCTCGACGAATTCGATAAGATGCTGAACATCAACCTCCGCTCGTCCTTCCTCCTCTGCAAGCTTAGTCTTCCGCACATGATCCAGCGCAACTGGGGCCGCGTCATCTTCGTCTCCTCCATCGCCGCACAGGGCGGTGGCATCAACGGGTGTCATTACGCTGCTTCCAAGGCGGGTTTGCAAGGGTTGATGAAGAACCTGGCGAGGAAGCATGCGGGGCAGGGCATCACGGTTAATGATGTTGCGCCGGCCATGATTGGAGAGACGGGCATGATTCCGGATGCCAAGTTTGTGGAGGGGACGCCGGGAGATGTGAGGAATATTCCGGTGGGAAGGCTGGGGACGACGGAGGAGGTGGCGAATGTGGTGGAGATGTTGGTGAAGACGGGGTATATGACGGGGCAAAGCGTGTTGTTGAGTGGGGGGTTGATGTAGGTGGGTGGGGGTAAGTATTTGTTTTGGTTGTGATGTTGGGGTTGGTGTTTTGATGTTTAGGGGGTTCAGGGGGCTTAATGATGTTACGATGACTTGTCATGGGAGCATGACGTCTTCACATTCTGCTTTGTGCTTCTGTTTACTCTCTTCCGGTCAACGCCGTCCACGCAAACGAGCTTGAATTCAGTTTATCTCCTGTTCTTCTCTTCCCCTCTTTCTACCCCCCATCTCATCCCATCTCGTTATTAGCTCTACGACCGCCTAGGATAAACCTCCCCAGCAACAATCGCCTTCACTTTGGCCCCCTTCTTATCCCCTATGTTCCTCCCATCCATATCCCCCACTCTATACACCTTGGGACTCACGCACAAGTCAACCTCCACCTCCACCCCCCCTCTCCCGCCGAAAGAATCACCGTCTTCGCAATCCACCCACCCCGACTCCGTGCCGATCTTCACTTGCTCCCCCCTCTTGGGCACCTCCAACCCCAGCTGTGCCCGTTGGGCCCCGAATTGGAGGGCTAATTCTCCGGCTTGGCGGGCCAGCTCGGATACTTTGGATTGGATCTCTGGCGAGAGGGGTTCCGAGCAAATGGAAGAAAGGAGGGCGACAATTTGGGATTGGACTTGGTTGATGTTGGCGTAGTAAGGTGTGGTAGTGGGATGTTCTGGGGGGCCGGGGGTGCCGCTGGGGCTGGGTGCCCCTGGTTGTTGGCCTTTTCGGGAGTTGGACTTGTTGGTGGAGGAATTCTTGTTGCTGCCGGACATGGAGGATGAAGGAGGGGCAACGGCCATGAGGATAGATTGAAAAGTGGCGGAGCGCCATTTGTTGGCTTCACGCGAGTGGAAGAAGGGGACGAGGAGGTCGGTGTCTGTTGTTGTTGATCGGGATACTGAATGGGTGAGGTGGTATTAGTTTGGCACATCCATTTCACGAGAAGGAAGGATGGGATGGGAATGTGTTGGGCTTACCCGTCTTTCCATTCGACAAAGACCCGTCATCATAACCACACAATCCCCTCCACCCCTCCACCACCCCCCTCAACACCTCCCTCCCTTTTCCCCTCCCCAGCGCCCCAAACCCAAACGGCTCGGAAAAGAACCCCTCGACGATTTGCTGCCACACTACGCTCCTCAGCAGAAAACGCAGTTGATTCTTGCCCTCCCTCTCCAAGAACCTCGTGGGATCCAACTTCCCCAAGTTCCGCGGTACCCCGCTGATGCCCAAGTTAATCGGCTCAGTAACCATATCGATACACAGTTTCAACTGGCGATACTGGATCTTCAGACTATCGTCCGTGGCGGGCCGGAAATCGTCATTGTTCCCCACCAAATCGTTCTCCAAGCTCTGCACCTTTTCTCGAAGGTCGACGACGTTACGCGCGTGTTTCTTGTTCAAGCGCTGGATATCCTGCTCGTGCTTCTTCTGCTGCGCGGCCATCTCTTGTTTGTGCGAAGTCTGAAGGGCAGTCAGTTCTTCGTTGAAGGTCGTTTCCAACCGGTTGAGATGCTGCTGGTGCTGCGAGCGCAGGTCGGCGTTGATGTCTTGCAGGTCTTTGGTGGTCTGGGCTAGCTGCGTCTGGTGGGACTGGGACTGGTCGGCGAGTTGTTGGTGGAGGGAGTTGACTTGGCCTTCGTAGTACACCCCTTGCTGTTGCATTTTCAGGGCGTACTCGTCTTTCTGGGTGCGAAGCTTGGATTCGTAGTGATCCTGCTGGGTGCGCATTTGGGAGACATGATCCGCTACGGTCTGGCGTAGCTGAGCTACGTCGCTCTCGTGCTGCCGGCGGATGCTCTCGATGGCGGAATCGGAAAGTGCTTTTTGGTTCTCAAAGCTTCTTTCGAGTTCGGTGTTTTCGCGCTCGAGACGGATGAGATCGTTGCGGAGCGAGCTTTCCTGGGTTTCGAGCTCGGTGGCTCGCTGGCTGTGCTCATCCACTTGCCTCCGTAGAACAAGGAGCTTGTCCTCAGCAGCCCGCAACCGCAGGGACTTCTCGCTCAGTTGGTCCTCTGCCTCCTGGCGGCGCTTCTTTTCACGCACGTAAGTTTTTGACCAGTCCTCATTTATTTGACAGAGCTCTTCGCAGTAAGCAATTACCACGTCGATGGGGTCGCCCGTGTACCTTTTACTTTGGCCTTCATGTCTGCCGTCAAGGTACTTGGTCAGACGGTTCAGGAGCGCTTTGTGGTCGGCTTTGACGTCGATAAGCTGGTTGTTAAGTCTGTCTCTTTCCGCTTGGAGCTCGCTGATTCTATGATCCTGGATTACTTGGTGTTTGTAGTTCGAGTCGGCGTCATCGTTTGCGCTCGATGTTGTATGCCCCTGAGCAGCCCGAAGCTTGCGTTCGACGAAAGAGGTTACATCTGGGCTGGATGAGGTTGTTGGAATCAAGGTTGGAGACATGGACCTGGAGTCTTCCTTGGGGATGGTCTCTCGGGATCCCTTTGGAGTCTCTTTCCGTGGCATCTCTCGATGTTCTTCCTTCCAACCTAAAGTCTCTGCTCGCCTGATAATCTCTGAAGGGGAAAGATCATCGATGCGAGAGCTCGATCTTGGCGGTATTGCTGAGAGACCTGCATCAGAGAGGTCCCTCGGATCTATCTGACTTGGGTTAAAAGCTTGGAATTCCCGCTCCTGCCCGCGATCCCGTCTGGGACCGCGGCTGGATGAACGTGCCCGGGTATGTGAACCCCTGGAAAAACTGCTGTTCCTTCTCGGTGCATGCGATGGCCTGTGGTCCGAGGCTTTTGGGGGGTATGCCGTTGTCTGCGCAGTGGCAAGTGAAAAGACGTTTGGGCTGCTCCGCCCGGGGACTGTATGAGCTGGAGACGGCGGACTTGCGTATGCCCGGTCGGCTGAAGAAGGGAAGATTGATATCTCGACATTGGCAGTGTTGTGGTCAGCATTGGGGGGCACCACTCTTGGCTGCTCATAGCTTGGCTGCTCAAAGCGGGCATCTGGATAGAGGTAATCAGATGGTACTTCAAGGCCATGTGGCGAGGCCTGGGGCGGATCAGGCGGTAATGACTTCTCCGGCGAGGTCATGGAATACTCCTGCCCTTGAATCGGAAGTTGCAGAGGCTCAGGCGGCAGCTCAAACGGCAGTCTTTTTTTGACCTTGAGTGGAAGTTGCCTCAGCCGGTCGTGGCCGATTCGATGGATGGCCTTCTCCAGTTTACGAAGATCATCCGAACTGAGGGCGGGCAGAGCGCACAAGAGAACTTGGGGAGGGACCTCGGATAGATGCTTGTTCGAGAGTCTAGCAAGAGCGGTTGCTGGAAGCCGAACCTGTGCCTCGGGGGTGAGTTTCGCGATGATTTTGACATTCTGGCGCGCAAGAAAACTGGGGTCCAATCTCGAAAGAGTCTCACTGGGGAGGACTTGAAGTCGATCCGGCTCAAGTCTCTCAAGCTGCTCATTTGAATAGTTTTCTAGCTCTTCGGCTGTTAGCCTTTCGAGCGTCTTGATGGGAAGATGGGTGAGCGGCTCGTTGGTAGAAGTGCGTTTGGTATGGGCATCGTCATAACGGCCAGGATCTATCTTCTTTTTGGCGCTCTTTACGAACTTGGAGAAACTCATGGTTCATAAGGTACAGAGTGTCCGAGGGAGTGTATGGGATTGCCGGAATATGTGAAGCTTGATAGTGTTGGGGTTAGCTTTCGGATTGTTGACATCTCCGGGTGCGTGTTTTCCTCAATCGTCCTATCCTTCTTTCGCCGTGGAAAGAGTTGCAGACGTAACATCACACTAGCTACACAGCCTCTGTGAATGTGATTGAAGGCTTGCCATATCTGCAGTCTCATTCACATCCAGAATCTCTCTCGGATTGTCCTCAGTCAGATCACTCTTTCTCCAAACATTCGGACCCCGCAGCTGAAAACACCACCACACCTCATCGGAGAAGCACAGTGCTAAGCAAGAGCTGAAGACCTCAAAGTACTTTCTCGTGCCCGCAACATGGGCTGACGTGTAACTCTTTGGCGGGTTTGGGGTCCTGCAGAAAATCACTAGTCGACGCCACTTGGGCATTCTCGACCAGCCCTGATGCAGCGCTTGTGCAACCACATGGAAATGGCACCTCAGCCTTGTCGGTGCATTCCTCGCAGCAATCAATTCGGCCTGTATGGGGTCTGGGCGGTTTATGGTTGCTGAGCGCGACGAAGGACGAGGACATTGGAGGGGGCGGCCGCGGCGCGACTGGGAGGGGGAATGGTTTTGGTACGCGCAGCCACGAGGGGGAAACTGAATACCTTCCTGATCTACGGTAGGAAAGGGTGCGATTGTGATGGTGATACTGGAGAAAGAGTGGGGTTGGAAGTTTCCTTGAGCTCACTCTCAACCTCAAGTGAACGCTTGAAGAGGTCATAATTGTGCTCTCTTCGCCGAATTGTTGATATAGCCCCCGAAGAAATCGAACAGTACAGAATCACAAGTCAACATGGCTTCTCTTCCGACTCGCTCTCCCCCTCCCCCGCCCATCTCTATCTCCGTCTCTCCAGCTTTTCCAGGCACTCCAAAGAGAGAGGTCTCGCCCATATCAACAACAAGAAGCGAGGATGATGAATGGAATAACTACGATGATCCCCAAGATACCCTGAACGAGGCCGCAACGCCATCAAGAACCGATAGTCCCCCCGGGTTTTCCAATTTCTCTTCGGCAAACATCCCCGCACCAGAGACGCGCATGGTCGTTGCCCTCGACTATGGAACGACCTTCAGCGGGATTGCCTATCTCTCTGTTGCCTCGAGGCAAAAGGACCAGGACCTTGATGCTCTTGCCGATGACATACGGGTGCTCCAAGGATGGCCAACACACGAGTCCGAGAAAGTCCCTTCGGAGATTTCATATTCACCGTCGCCAAAGGGGTGCCGGCAATGGGGGTACGACATCGATGACAACTCCAGAGTCCTCAAGTGGACCAAGCTGGAGCTGGAAGAGACAAGGAATCGAAGTGCTGAACTCAAAACATTGGCTGAAACGCTCTTGGGCATGCAGTTGCTTGACCTGAGCGAAGATGCTGTCATCAGAAATGATATTCCACGACACTTGGCTAAGGAGCCCGAGGATATTGTCAAGGATTATCTCGACAATATTGCTGAACAGACCCTGGAAGAAATTTGTACCCAAGTTGGAAGAAGGGTTGCTGACAATATCCCCATCGACATGGTGATCACACATCCTGCTGTAAGTCAAGAAAGGAACTGTCGCCCTTTTCAGACTCCATGTCGTGGACTGACACCAATAGAAATGGTCTGACAAAGCCCTGAACTCAACATACCGCGCCGTCCGCGCCGCCTTCAAGGCCGACCTCTTCCCCAAAATTCGCAACTTCTCTTTCGTTTCCGAACCCGAAGCCTGCGCCCACTACACACTTCGGGAAGCCCTCCGCGAGGAACGCGTAAACTTTCGAAAGAATGACTGCTTCATCGTCGTCGATGCCGGTGGTGGTACTGTTGTACGTTCTCCTTCTCAGTATCCTTTCACATCTTCGCAATCTAACAAAACCAGGACTTGGCCTCCTATAAAGTCGTAAGCCTCGATCTCGATAAGAAGCAGTTCAAGCTTGAACAGATCGGTTACCCAATAGGTGACAAATGCGGCGCCACATGTATTGACCGAGCTTTTGAGCAATTCATCGAACAAAAGCTGGGGCCGGAAGACTGGGAGAAGCTGATTGAGACTGATTCGCAAGATCAAGCCACGGGAGGACACTCGATTATCAAACCAAAGCTGCGCATGCTACATGGGAGGTTTGAGGGAATCAAGCATCAGTTCGATGGCAAAGATCAGAAGCTCGGGTTTCCCATTCAGTTGCCACGAGGAATCGGTACGACAGATGATGAAGAGCGGGGAATCATGAATGGGGCTATCAAGATCACTGTGTAAGTGCTGCCATTGCTTGACACGCAGTTTGTCGGAGTTCATTAGTAAGGTACTGACAATAATAGTGACGACCTGAAAACCATGTTCAAACACTCAGTCGACAAAACCCTCGTTCTCATCGGGCAAGCAGCCACTCACATCCAAATCATCCAAAAGCTCAAAATCCGCAAAATCTTTCTTTCCGGCGGTTTCGGTCGCTCTCCCTACCTCTACGAGCGCGTCAAAGCCTGGGGCATGACCACCGGCATTCAAGTCGACCGCGGCGACGACTGTTGGTCCGCCGTCACGCGCGGCGCCATCATCAAATCCCTTGGGGTACACACCTCACTGCCCCCGATGATCCGTCCCTGCCCGCGGCACTACGGCATCAAAGTCCGCACGCAATACGCCCCTTACAATTCCCATCGGCCATCGGATGTCGATGTGGATGTGGAAGGTGTCAAGTGGGCGACGGATCAGATTCGGTGGTTCATTAACAAAGGAGACGCCCTGTTCCCTGGAAAGCCCATGGTATCGACGTATGATTGCCATTGGAGTATGAAGGCTGCTCACTTTCCTGCGCCAAATGGGAGCATGAGGACCCCGGCTCAAAGCCTGGGGTCGATATCGCAGCGATTTGACAAACGGGGCGGTGCTAACAGCATGCCACCACCGCCGCCTGCGGAGGTCTTCAGAGAGGTGGTGTTTGTTGCGTCGAGTGCTGATGAGCCGCCGACGAGGTTTGCTGCTATCAATAAAGGTGTGTTATGCGTTGTTGTCCCTTCATACCCTATTATTCCTACCTCAGCCCTATCTTCCTCCTACTTCTCGAACCAAAACTGACAGTGAGATAGGCCGAGACACAGTAGTCACGCTCAAGTGTAACCTGACTAAAGTACCAGAGACACATAGGAGTGAGTTCACGAATAAGGAGGTCGGAAAGTTTTATAAGTTCTGGGTAAAGGTGGAGATTCATGTCACGGAGAAGTGTGAGGTCAAGATCACGAGTGGCGGGAAGGTGTTGGCGAGCGCGGAGGTGCCGTTAGGGGAATCTGATATCTCAGCGTGATGAGGCACAATGTTGATGATTTGGTGGACGGAGGTCGGAGTGAGCTGGAGTTTACGATGGAGGACCAGTGGTATGGACAGGGGATACGTTTATCTGAGCATCTTTACTTGGATTTCTGCAACTTGGATGATACCACTGCATCAAAAGGGCATTGTTCGGAACTCTAGACTTGATGGTTAGTACCCGTTCCGTAAAGAAGCTTCCTGTTCGCGTTTCGATTCTGCTCTTCGACTCTGCCATCGATACTCCCATTCATAGAGGTAAACACCGGGAAACATCACAACTGCAAAACTGCCTGCCGATAACATCACTTACACACCACCCATTCCCTTTTCGGGATGCTCTGCGACGCCAGGTTGATAGCCAAGACCTCAGCCCTTCCACCCCTTCCCATCTTCCAACACAATCACATTCCCCTTCCCCTCATTCGAATCAACTGCAGTTCCAATAAACTATTTGTTCAGGGTCAGGTTCTACCCAGCAAACCCAATGAGACCCTACGAGCCAATGCAAGCCACACTTATCACCTCCTCTTCATTCGTTCGCTCCCAGACGACCACAGCCGAGCCGGCACAGTGCGTCTATAAAAGCCAATACATTAAGAGACTTTGACCAAAAGCTGAACACCACCACTTTATTCATAGCACACATCCGATCCAGGACTGAACTTGACTGGGCACTCGTCCAATGCAATGCGAGCCAGGCAAGGCTTTCTTCATGGAATGCATTGCCAACTCACTCGGCTGTGCGCCGAGCCAGGACGGATACGGGGAAAAGCCGACAGCTTACAGGATGGGGTGGTGGTCACGATGCTGATGATGGTGGTGTCTGCAAAAGCGCCCAGGTTCACGGGTTTGCCTAGGTCGTCGTAGTGGAAAGCCGAGTCGGATGGACTGGAGCCACATATGGAATGCGATTGCCCGGGGCTAGGTTGGTGGCTGCTCCATGATCGACGAGAACGGAAGTGGGAAGCGCTGGCTGTGATGCTTTATTGTTGAGTCCATGTCCCGCCGCTGCTATATTGAGAGACGGGCTGAGTTCATGTTGGACGCGCTGGATATGACAAGGCTCTGGACCTTTTTATGGTGTTAATCTCAGAAGAACTTGATTTTTTTTGATCTTCTTTTTGGCTTTGGGATATATGGATCTTGTGGACTTCTGAACCTGGCCCTGTGTAAGTTGAATCTGCTCTGCTATGCGTGTTGGACTCTCTTCCTTTTGAAGATCTTGAACTGACCATCCAAGCTAGAACGAAACTCAACAGTTACGCCTCGCTCTGGATTCAGTTTGCTATCCCAAGCTCCCAGAAGCACAGAGGATTGTGCCAAAGACACTCGTGGACGACATCCCAGATCATTTACGCTTCTCCACTTGGGCCATCAGAAAACACCCAAGAAGCTATCACGACACTCACATTTTCCTCACCAACCAAGACCACAACCCAAACAACAATACCCACCGAACCTCAACAATGGGCGGCACCTTAAAACTTCGCAAAGTCTTCGGACTCAAACCCAAATCCTCATCCGCCAACCTCCAACCCCAGCCCATCACCCCCGACAACTTCAACGACAACGATCTCAACGCAAACGGCATTTCCTCCAACAACGGAGGCTATCACTCTTACATTCCCAATGGCTCCTCCGCCTTTTCCTCTAACAACTATGGCCAGCCGCCAGGCTTGAGTTCCATTTCCGAGTTGCCAGCCAATGAATACGGAAACGGATACACCCATCAGGGACATGGACAGCATAGGATGTCCCTCCCTGTACAGGCAAGACCCGGTCCGAACCCTCAGTATCCTCATGATCCAAACGCCTACTACCCGCATCATGATCGCAGCAGCGGCAATCTGTCCCCTCAAGATGCTGTCCATCCCCAAAACGGCAGCAATCGTGACCGCCGCAGCGCCAGCCTCGGCTCCAAACTGAGCCTAAGCAACTTCGCCAACACAAGCAGCGACAGTTCTCTGGGTCGAAGCAGCGTGACAACCATGTCCACCATGTCCTCGGCCGCCACTTCCCCCGGTCCCGGTCCGGCCTCTCCTCAGCGCCACCTGTCGCAGCAACACCCGCACTCCCTATCTCCGGGATATCTAGCAGGCAAATACCCCGGCCAGCCTGTTCACCAGGAACCCCAAGCTCAGCAGCAAAGACACAGAACCACCGGAAGCCAACAATACCCCCCGCAAAGCTCAAACCAGCAACACAACGTCCTCCACAAACCCATGATGCCCGCCGTACAACCCCCCTACCCCGTTTCCGAGCGCGGTTCCCCCCCTCCCCCTCACTCCCGCTCACAGG
>HF970680.1:36818-66109 GCA_000604205.2 Neurospora africana FGSC 1740
CCATGCGGCGTCTCCAGCGCCGGGAAGTCGGTTGGCGGCTTCCCGTCGTTGGCGACTTGTCCCATGGCCGAGGCGACGTCGAATGCTGCGATGTCCTTTTCTGGTTTACAGCTCGGAGGGGCGTGGAGGGTTATGGAGGTGAGGAGGTTGGTGGTTGCGTCTGAGCCGTTGAGGACGGCGGAGGGGTCGCTGTTGGGGGCGGAGGGGTCGGTTTTGGAATCGTCTGTGGTTTATGGGTAGGAGGTGTTAGTGGTACTTTCTTGTTGGTACCTCTATGTTTGACAAGGAGGTGTTACTTACATCGACCCCATAGTGCGGTGGGAAGGTTGCTGTACCCGAGTTCGTGCTTTTTCCAGACTGGGTTGCTGGGTTGCAACTCGGCGTTTTCAGAGGGAAGAACTGGAGGCGCTGGTGATGTGATGGAGATATGGAGGGATGACTGCGCGAAGGGTTGGCTGAGGTGCATGGGTCTGGCGCAGACCTCGCCCTTGGTTGTGTTCGTGACGGGCTCCTTGTGATCTTCGCGAATCGTGCCGTCTTGAAGGATGGATTTGGTGTAGATCTTCGCGGTCTGCACGGCAAACTTGCAGGATACGGTGAAAGCAAAGACAGCACCGCGAACACGCCATTTCTCGCCTGCAGCCGGTGGCCCTTGGTTTTTGTCGGCGCTGCTTTTCGGGATGAGGCCACTGATGCAGTTGATAAGTTGGGAAGAAGGAGCGACGGGAACAGTTGGCTCTGCATCTTGGCCGGTAGGTTGGGTATCTGCTCCCTCTCCGATTGCCTGGGCAGCGCTCTTGTCAGTTGTTTGGATCACCATCTGATAGAAATCCCACAGGCCAATTTTGTCATTCCCAGGCAAATCCTGCGGTCCAAACTTAACGTCGAACCCAAAGACAAAGAAGTCAACATGTACCACTCCGGAAAGAGGCGGACCCTGGAGCCAGATGGTGGCGCCGAGGTCGACCTTGATCGGAATGGTCACGAGCCAAAGATCGAGCGTGTAGTTGACGCCCACCATCACCCCTGCACTGGCTCGGTACAGGAAAGGGCGATAGTTGATCAAGAAGTCGGCATATGCGTCCAGATAGGCATACAGCGGACCGAGAGTCAGGGCGACATGGAGACTCCCGCCTCCCATGCAAGTCTTGGGCGTCACGGCAAAGTAAGCGCCGCCAGTAATGTTGATGTGGGAGTCATAGCTCCAGCTGATGCCGAGTCTCGCCGGGTTAGGATACGGGTCTGGTTTCTGGTACTGAGGGTGATAGCCTCCGATGGTGAATACCCAATCTCCTTGTTGAGGACCCGGCCCAAACCAGGTGTACAGGCCAAAGCCGCCGGTCAGATGACACGATTTGTCGAGGATGTATGATGCTGGCGTCAGCTGTCCGTCAACCTTCATGACGCCGGCATTGAAATCCACCATGGCTACCACACCCAGTTGCACGACAGCGAACTTCTTCTCTATGTGTTTGGGAATCTCGGCCGTGGCGAGACCAAAGATGCCTAATCGGACACTGGAACCCCATTCCACAGCGACAACAGCCGTTACTTTCAACATTTCGAAGGCGTGAACGGTCAGGCCGGCTGCGACCCAGTTCTCGCCTTCCTTGGGGTTAAACCAGCCACCCTTTAACATGCCTGTCAATGCCCCAGCTGCCGAAGAGCTCGGATCTTGCGCCAGGAAGGGGAAGCTTTGCACAGTGTCAATGGTCGGCATCTTGATACTCGTGTTGTAGCCAAATCCGCCAACAAGACCGCGGATTTCGGCGTACCCTATCGTGGCAATGGGTCCCGATACACGGACGTAAGCGAGGAAGGCCTTGAACCCCTCTTCATCCAGTACCCGAACGCCCGGTAATACCTTGGGCTTTGCTGGTTTCTTGGATTTCCCAGCCGTTCCATAATAGCCCCCTGCCTCCAGCTTCCACTCCTTGAAGCCGACAACCGCTCCGCCCAGGTACAGATCGGCATCATCAGTGTGCTGACGCTCAAACATGCCCGCGATGCTGATAGGGTCCTTCTGGAATCCAACAGCCAAGCCGTCTAAGCCTACCTTGACATCTTCTTTTAGATTTATAGTACTCAGGTTCGTCAACGCCTTGCCCTCGAGATTGAAGGTAAGGGAGAACCCAAGCAGTGTCAGATCGATCGGACCAAGCTTGATCGTGCCATCAATAATGAGCTTCAGCTTCTTCTTATCGATGTCAAAATCGAGGCCAACGCCGAGGATGGTGACCGGACCTATCGTCTTGTTCACCTGTGCCGTGTTGGCCATGGGTACTACTAGCTCCGTCTCGTCGTCATCGGATGAGGCCTCAAAGCCGTCCTTTTTGGGATCTTTCTCGGAGTTGCCGCCAAAGGCGTAGTCGAGCCTTGTTTCGCCTCCTTCAACAAGACACACATGAAAGCCGCTTTTCAGGACGACAGTGCTGTCCGCTTTTGTGTCGTATGCGGCAGGATCGCCACCCTGAGGCTTCTTCCCGGTGTCTCGGAAGATGATTTGAGGATAGCCTTGTGCGTTCTTGTTCAGTTCCTCTATTTCTTTTCTGGTCCACCCTTGGGCATCGCCGCCGCCAACCCATAGAAAGCGAGCCTCGTCGAAGGGCTGAGGCATTGTCCCGATCAAAGGGATATTTGGAACCTTAGGAAGTTGGTCTAGGGAGAATACCAGCGCTCGCTTGGCTGCTGGAGCCTTTTCATCCTTTCCGTTTCTTCTTGGTTGGTACTGGTAGAATGCTATCGAGGTCGTAGCCGTGATTTGGAGCCGCACCAGCATCAGTATGGCTTTTTCGAGTCGCACAATTCGTAGCGAGGTCAGATCCCGGTTGCCTGTAGGCGTAACCTGAATATCTTGGATCAAATCGCGCAATGCAGGGGCAGACATCACGCCTGGGCCGCATATCGACTCCAAGACACCCAAGAGGCTTTGGTCCTTTGGCTCCTCGCCATGGCCCTTCTCCTCGGGGTTGAGAGATGCTTCAAAGGTCCATTCGCCGTTGGATGGGTAGCAGTATTTTGCTCCAAACCGCAACTGCCCGAGCCACAGGTTTCCTTCAACCATGAAGTCAGAAGCCTTGGCTTGACTGTTATACTTGTAGGTCAACTGCAGACTGAGAGTGATGTGCGAGAGAAGCTGAGACATCTCGCTGTTACTGTCCTCGTCAAAGAGAGAGTAAAGCAAGTCTCCCCTAAGCCCTCCCACGCCGCCACTGAGCGTCCAAAGCCCTGCAACTCCGTCATAAGCCAACTCCAGGTTCCATTCAGCAGGCGGTATGGATTTGTTGGGCGATGTCATCATCATGGATGTTGAGAGCGAGCAGTTCGAGACACCCTTCATAGTAACGTCGTACCTCAGATCCAAGGATGCCGCCCAGAGCTTGATGGCCGGTATATTTTGACCGGGATCTTTGCGAAGGTCGCTGATGACGGTGGCACTGAAGGTGATTTCTTCCCCTGTTAGGCCGAATTGGAGTCCTACCAGCTCGAGGCCGGTCGGGGATGCGACAAGCTCCTTTTGCTGTTCATCTTGTCCATCCTTCTTGCGGAGTGCATTGAAGGCTTTGTGCAGGTCACCAACCTCGGTGGCGGGTGCATCTTCCAGGACACCCACGGAGTTTTTGACGGGGGCAATTTCGAGTGCTGTCCAGCGCTCGTAGCCGGATGTGTAAGGGACCCAGAAGAAGTGCTTGCCTAGCTTGCTTGCCCGGCTTTCGGGGAAGAGCTTGCCAAAGAAGCCGAACTTTGTTGTGCCGTCGGGGTGGAAGTCGACTTCCAGTGAGCATTGGAAGATCATGTCGGCGAATACGACTTGCAGCACCACCTCGAGGGATTTGCTCCTGCTCACGGGCGCATTGGTGAAGATGACCCGTCGGATGGAGATCTGATCCAAGCGACATCCAGGTAAGTACTGGCCGAGTGTATCGGGGAGATTGGCCGAAAAGACGCTGGAAATGAAGCGGATGAGGGTCTGGAAGTCTCCTCCCTGGTTGAAGTTGATCACCCACTTGGTTGTGCCGTCGCTTCCGAAGACCAGGGCAGTGTCAAACTGAAGTTTCTCGCCGAGGGAGGCACTAGTGATGTCGATTTCGAGCAAGATTGTGACTTCGTGGGTGGTCTCGACTTGTGTCTCGCCTATCAGTGTCCATGTTTTCTTGACGACGAGACGTGGTTTAGTTGTGATCGTCTGAGATAGTCCTAATTTGAAACCTGTCAATTGCTGAAGCAGTACGCAGACCTCCTCGAAAATGGTATTATCCCCTGATTCCGCATTGGCGTGCTTGAAGCAAAGCCTCAGCGTCGTCTCGTGATGTTCAGCCGGTGTGTACCACAACGTGTTCTTCTGGCCCTTGGCGGTATCAAGCGTGAGGTTTAAATCGGCTAGTGTGGCTAACCACTCGTTGGATTGGATTTGGAACATGGAGAGGACTTCTGAAAGCTTGACGGTCGCACCCAGTATGCTGGGGGTTTTGCCCAGGCTGAGGCAAACGATGTGCGCCGGTCCAACAATGGTGTCTGTCTCGCTAGTATCGCCTGAAGCAGCGATGCTGGGCCATGCGTTCCCCTCGATATTGAAATCGTCGGAGTTGTAATCTGCGCTGAAGGTGACAAGTTCTTGAAAGAAGGTCGTGACCTTCGTGATCGGTGCATCATCAGGATTACTCCACAAGTACTTCAACTTCGTTTTGACCTCAAAGCTGGTGATATCGACCATCTGGGGAGACCTCTCGATGGCGAGGGTGAAAACCCTCGCACTGACGGCAAATTCGTCGTCATTTGCATTTTTGCTGCTCAGACAGTGCTTTAGCCACTCTCTCGTCTCGTCTGTCTTGTCCAGAGGCGTCATGGAGATTGGGCTGTTGGAATGAGGCTCTGTAGGGGGCTTGTCCGCAAGCACCAGGGTTCCTGTGTCCAAATCTCCAAGGAACCAATCCAAGTGCCCTTCTTTCACCCGGTATGTAAACGACTGTAGGCTTGGGACAACCTTTGCATCTGATGCTTGGACAAAGTAGACACCGTCTGGGGCTGGCTTCGGAATGGGTTCAAAGTATGGAACACATGGATGTAGACTGGTAGGCCGTGGCTGTTTTGTTTTCATGGGCTCTTCACTTGCGTGCAAATCCCTGAGTAGGATTTGACAAGTTCTCTGTCCATAGAGCGTGCAAGGTAAAGATATGCGGCGTACGCGATTTTTGTGAAACGTGTTCCCGGCCGTCTCACTCCGGCCGAGTGTCTTGGGAAGCGCCGTCAGTTTGTTGCTTTCTGAGGCGCTCAGAATCCCGGTACCGTAGGCGTGTTTAGCAAGCACATTAGAGGCCGCAATCGAGGCCATACGTAGACCAGTGAATATATGGTGTTCAACTGGGTCCATCCTTTCCATGTCATGAGTAAGCCGAATGGCCCGAACCCTTTGGGTGTCAAAGGAAAGCAGTGCGTTTTTGCCATCGTTGTCCGTCCGGCCGTATGTACCTCGAGGAATGAGCGAGAACTCCTTCCATAGATCGTTACAAATTTTCGTTGCAATGGCCACGGCTGTTTCCTCCGGGCCATCGTCCAGTGGAAGGTCTCTGAATGACCACCTGAAGATCCCGAGATTGCGCAAATTATCCATTACGGATCTAAGATCTGCGCCGCTGGAGTCCGAAAGCGAAGCAACGGATCCTACTGTAAGAAATCTGATGATCATGTTCTCGTAATCAAAGAACTTGCCCAGGTATGGAGGGTAGCAGGTTGCCATGAGAATCTTGGTGGCGATGCTACCAACTTTGTCTGGCCAAGGGCCATACCGACTTGCCCGCCAACGTGAATACATCCACACCAGCACAAGGGTCTCCCAAGCTGTGTGCACACGCGTTGTTAGTTGGAGTTTGACAAGGATGAACACTTGGAGAGGTTCTCTGTTCAGTAGAAGATACCTCTACCATCTATCTCCGACATGTGCGGCAGGTCAGAGAGCAAAGTGTCTTGGGGTCTAAACGCTGGCTGCCTTGAATCATGTTCACTCACATGGATGGTTCCACTTCGCATTGAGAGAGTTGGATACGACAATTTTTGTGGGCTTCCATGCAAAAAGCATCCGAACAGGTGTTGAGAATTTGGATCCTTGAGATTGGAGTGGTAACATTTATGTCAGTAACGTCCTGGTGATTGGGTCGAGAAAAGAATTGTGAGACTGTGGAGAGACAGCAAATAAAGCTTACCATGATGGGATAGTTTCATGGCATGGACCTTAATGGGACATCGGATGCCGCTGCTCTTGGGATCCTCAACTGTAGCCCAGCGGAGAAGAAGCCTTTCATTCTCCTCACCCACATCTCCCCCAATATAGTGGGACACCACAGCCTTGTCTTTGTCTGGCCAAATAATCATGCAAGCGATGGAGGATAAGTTGTTTCCCGTTGTGTCTCCATCAACACACTTGACAGAAATCTGATTGTTTCTTCCAGCACCCCTTCTTAGGACCAGCTCGGCCAGATTCATCGTCTCAAGGTTGTCGTCAGGAGTGGATTTCTTGTCCGTCCACCCATACTGACCCCCCTCATCCAGATATCGCCGATCAGACGGACAGAGGGTAAAGCCATCACAGCCGATACAGTACATTATAGGCTTCTCCCACGTATTGTCTGTGGCAATGTACTTTGAGACTGCTTGCGGCGATTCCGATGCCACATTGTCCATGACTCTATTGCCGGTGAACAGGTCCCTGCCAAGTAGATCTTCACCCATAGGACCGACCACGAGAGCTCTGACCCACACCTGGTAAGAGCTATCCTCGAAATACCCCTCGACGGAAAATCTTCCGTACGTGATACCGGTAGCGTTGTCCCTGTCGTTTAACTCTATCCAGTATATTGTCTCTTGCCCATGTGGCCCTGCTTCTTTGTCCCTGAGCCTGAGCGCGCGGACAACGTTGCTTTGTGTGGAGAGGCGATATGGCACGTAGATCGTGGTCTGCGGTCGTTTCTGGGACAGGCCACCATAGTGAAGGAAGGATGATTTGATTTCTCCCTCCTTGGCAGCCGTCTGAAGGGCTGTTTTTATATAGTTCTTCGATTTCCCCTTCAGCGTATCCTTGTTCTGCTCGATGTAAGCCTTGAATTGGCTCGTGAGGTCGTTGTGAATAAGCTCAATGACACCCGACGCATGGTCGTCATCCCAATGTGTGATAACAATGACGTCGAATTTGGCAATTTTCCGTTCGACTGCTTCGGGGGATTCTAGGAACTGTGTGATCGTTTTGTGGCCAACTTGCTGACGGCCACCGTCGACAAGTACCGTATGGGCTGTATCTCCGCTTTTTAACACCAAATATATGGTGCAGTCTCCCTCGCTAATGTTGAGATGATATGACAAAATGTTGTAGCCTGTATTCATGGTGGGCTAGCCGAGAAGACTTGACAGGCTGGATGCATTTGATGTTGTGTTGTTGTGTGACTGATTTTCGTGTAAGTTCGTGATCCTCGACAGTTGGGATAGAAACAATCCTTGGTATATGCGCAACAACGATCGGACAAAGATCCAGATAAGTTGAAGAAGAAAGTGGGAAGTGGAAATCAGACACACACCTTCCAAGGAGACGAAGGAACTGGGGGAAGGATGGGCGTATACAAGGCAGTAAGCCCAGAGATTAAGGCTTCATGATTACGTCTCCAGCTGTGGTATAGAAAGCTGTCATCGGCGCTGCGCAATTAAAAATTGAAGTCGGCCCAGGACGCCGATACATCAAAAGGTACAATTTGGAAGTACCGATGTATCCAGTCCTGGTGTACAGGTAGTTATCGCCTGGTTATCAGATCAAATGCAAAGTGTCGGAGAAAACAGTGCCATGCATTCCATACTCGGAATAACCTCATGGCGAGCGGTTGAGGCGGCGATCTAGACCACCGCTTGTGATAGCGCTATTGGCGGCAGCCCAGGCGCTGGTGCTTCTGCCCTCAACCCCACGAACCTTCACTGCGGTGGCGACCCTATCGCCAATCCAGACCTGCAATGAAGACGTCGATTGTCTTCTGCAGTAGCATTACCCGTCCATTACTGGAAGTTCCTCTTACTGTTAGTGCTCCGTTCAGCTCAATACTCCCCGAGGCCATTTGCTTGCTGCATATGGTGGCGTTAACATTCCTCAAGTGACGAGCTGAAACAACTTCATCGGATTTCAGCGCCGTGTGTGCTGTGTGGCGCTGCTGTACTGCGTAGACCGATTCGTCCAGGATACCTCTACTCGATAATTGCATATCTGACGAAGGTCAAGCGAGCGAACCGATATCATCGGGCGAGAATACTTCCCGGTGCGCAGGAGCTGGTGCGACATGCAACATGAAGAGGCAGGAGTGAGGTGTCAGACCTTCGTGAACAAGTGTCGTGCCTACCTAGTGTAGACGTCAAAGTTGGTGCGAGACCAAGGCTAAAACCAACGAGCTGGAGTCTCAGAGCCCATCTGGTGAGCCGACTATAAGTACCTGTGGAAGTAAGCAGTCTGCAATCGATTCTTCAGCACCCATCAACTCATAACTTAGAGCAAACTTACCTCGTTCACAACCGCTTCTTTCCTCCTATCCTCTTGTCTTCATCTCTGTATCAGCAATGGCCAACCCCGCCACCTCAATTCTCAATCCTGCGGGAGAGGAAATCCTCTTCTTCTATGTCGACGGAGAGCAGCGACTTGCTCTCCAGAGCATTCCCATCAATCCCGATGACCCGGTGTATGACTATGAACCCCATAGCACCCCCCCTGGTCATCATATCACCAACCAGAGCATCGCTGCCGTCTCTCTCCGCGGCTTGGTACGTTCAACCTCCCCTGTCCCTTATCTCCATCTCCTGGCTGGTGTGAAGATTCAGAGGAAGGGAACTGTGCCTAACTGCTAAACACCGCATTTTGGGTGTTCATTCAGCCGGTTGTATTTGGACAGCTTGAGACTACCACCGGTTCCCGTGTCCTTGCTCAACTCAGCCCCATCGTCAAGGTCATGGCCAGTAAGAAGCCAGAGGAGACAACGTTCGAAACCAACTACAACGCATTCGCTGCCATTAGCAATCAAGAAGGAGAGAAAGCTGGTGACCATGCTTGGTGCTACTTCGTAAAGAACAGGTAGGTTGGATCGACTGCCAGTACCACTCACTACACCTAGCACGGGGAGCCCCATGGGAAGTGCAACTAGGGATGCTGGCTAACAACTGTTCCTTCTCGCCTAGGTCCAAGGAGGCGGCGACCCCTGTCAAGCTAGGCTTGGTGGAGGCCAGCATTATCGGCGACGATGTCAAGGTTCACCGTTTCAAAGAGCAAGAAATTCCGAACAACTTGATGCCCGGTGCCACGTCCCGTCTCGCGGCTCTGTACCTTGACAAGAACTACCGCGAAGTGTTCTATCAGGTGGACAATCCCGATTCCAATTCCATATATTGCTACCGGGTTGGTGGCACTACCCCACGTAAGTGTACCCCGGTTTATAAGTGCCAGTTGTCACATAACATTTCTTTGAGCTGTTGAAGCTGACAGCGGTTCGGTTGCAAAACACAGCGACGGAAATACCTGGTACAGAGTACGCAATGCCTGGAACACCTATTGCCGTAACCAAGTCCGAGGCGGGAACCGTCAGCCTCTATTACCTGTCCAAACCGGATAAGAAAAACTTTGCGAATGTACAGCGTACTACAAGAGTCAATTCGGTGTGGCTGCAGACGGCGGCGAGTCTCAAGAGCGAGTTTGACATTGCATTCTCGACCGTGCTCGAGACTCAGTTGGCTGTCACGCAGGTCACCGTCAAGGACCAGCTGCAGAACGCGGTGTTCTACATTGGTTCGTCAGAGGAACTGTACAAGCCAATTCGTGACAAGGGAGGAGTATTGTAAACGGGGATATCACGAATGCAAGATAAATGCAGTTAGCGAATGTGTGTACGCCTCGGCCTGGAAGGAGATTGGAGCTTCAGATAACAGTTAGATACCGGGTATAAATCACTGATTTCCACTTGCTTCAACCCTCCCGTGAATCCATACTGGTACTGACTTACCTGTTTGTCTTCAATTTCTTCATTATTGCCAACACCCCACTACAACCCTCGTATTATCCATCATGGCTCCCAACTACCACCTCCTCCTTCCCATGAAGCTGGATGCCTTTGTCTTCAACGAAAAGGTGTGCAACGGAGTAGGCCAAGGAAAAGCAAAGATTGCGCCCGTCACACAGCCCAATTACACGTTCCTCCAGATCAAGGAAGTGCAGGCTGATATCCTGGAGCACGTCGATATCCACACTTCGGCGCCCGCAAGCAAGAATCCACGCTACACCGACATCGGCAAAACCACTGTTCGGCAGAATCGCCTGGGCGTGTACATCCACTGGAGTTTGCCGCGGCCGCTGCGGTCCGGCGTCGCCACTACCAACAAGAAAGACGACAAGAAAGAAGACTCAGAAAACTTTGATCCAAGTGCGCCCAGATACCCAGCCATCCCCAACCGCTGGCTTGTCATCCGGCACCTCGATCCAACGCCAAACCCCACGCTACCCTCCAACACCCATGGGCTAGCAGAATTCAAGGCGTGGATCATCGAGAGCGACAAGACTCGAAACATCGACGACATCCCCATCACCGCCGACCTCGAAGTCGACGTGTCCCCCTTCATCACCTCGTTCTTCGAAGGCTCAGCGGCCGACATCAAAACCGAAGAGCAAGCCGAGGTGTTCATCGGATCATGCGTCGAAGCAGCGACCTGGGATGCCGAGGACAAGCCCAACCCCAAGGAACAGCGTGTCGCGCTGACGGCGGCCAGCAGCTCGAACCAGTTGTTCATCGACTACCAGTATCACTGCGGTAACGTGTTCTCTATGCTCGACACGTTTTCTTTCCAGGACGAGCAGGGTAAAACCTGCCATCTCGAGTCCGCTGTTGCCCATTACTATGTGATCGGGTGGCACAATGACCCGGAAAAGGATATCATGGGACCTTGGTCCGGTGGCGAGACGTCGCGGGCTGCTAAATTGCAGAAGCTTCGGGTTGATCTCGATAAAGAGGTCCCCAAAGACAAGGAAGCCGGCATCGCGAACTGGCTGAAGGATGCCGGAAGTGCGCGCACACTCTGCCACGGAGCCATGTACGACGTGGTCTGGAATAAGGACAAGCTTCCCAATAAAGTACCGGCTGATGAAGTGGCCAGCATAATGGCAAAAATGCCGTTTTCTGTTGGTGGCTCTCCGATGGATGCCGTGCTCGCCTACATTGGTGAGCGTGACAAGTCTGGGGCCGTGGAGGCGTCCATGGGTGCTTTGCAGACGCTGCATCGTGCTGTTGACGACGGAGTTGACGCCCAGGTTGCTGCTGCTGATGAGGTACAAACCTCCCACTTCGCTCACCTGGACGGTGGCGACCACTTCTTCTTGCCAGCTCAGGGGGGTGAGAAGTCCGGTGCTCCTCCATCAAACGATGACCAGACAGGCGTGCGGTACATGAACTGTTCCCAGCACTTGTTGGATGCGACAAATCGACGTATCAAGCAGCTTCGCTGGGACATGTTCTCTTGGTGGTGGAAGCTTGTGTCCGACGTCGACAAAATCAGAGGCACAGATGACAAGAAGGCCTATGAAATCCAAGACAAAATTGAGGAGTTGGAGACGATGGCCGGCCATCTGGCAGACTTCATCAGCAAGGAGACAGAAAATAGACTTGTCAAAAGGGGGGTGATGGAGGCCTTCCATCAGCGAAATGACCCAACCCTCGTCGTCAGCAACATCGAGGCAGGCTGGCCAACCGACTTCAATGACATTCTCCGGGCAAGGTTAGACATTCAAACCGTCGCTAGCGATACCTCGGACCCTCCATCGGAAACCTGTGTCGACATTGTGCATGGAGATATGAAGGAGGCCGCACGCTTACTCGTGAAGGAATTCTTGTGGTTCAAAAATTTGAACCCCAAGACGACCTACGCCAGCGGAGTCGTGCCTTTGTACCACGACGGGAAGCATCCGTCAAAGGAGGTGGACGACAACAACCCTTGGAGAGATCGTTGGAACAACTCACAGGCTTGGTTTCCGCTATATGTCGAATGGGAGGCCGAGTATACCCATCAGCCTTTTGAGAAGTGGGAGCTCGGTCAGCGGCCGGCCTGCGCTGCGGCCACGGGCAAGACCGCATACATGCTCACGGACAGCATCCAGATGAACGACGATTCAGGCAAGCCCAAAGACAAACGAACCCTCTCAGGACGGTCACTCATCTTGCCGCAACCAACTTCAGCGCTGCGTGTGCACGTAGAGCGTCTTTTCGCCAGTATGCCCATTGGTCAACTGGACTCCATGATCAAAGTCAAAGACAGGAAAGATCTCCTCAAAAGGCTTGATGAGGTGGCCATGCTCTCTCTACCCCTTGCCGGCTTAACGGACCACCTCACCACCCGCTACCAGGGCTCTCACGTTAAGCCACTAGTTCGCCAGCCAGGAAGGGAGCCGGTCGTGTTGCAAGAAGCCATTGATCTGCTTCCGTCAACCCCATTAGGCCGTGAAAAGAAGGTCGATTTGTCCGTGATTAAAGAGGAGAGCCACTTAACGCCGTACGGCTCCCTTCCTACGCTTCTGGGCAGATACATCTCAGCCTTCAAGCCTGTAACGCACGGCAAAATGCGCTTCACCAAGATCAACATTATCGACAAATTTGGACAGGTTGCGCACGCAATTGATCCCAACGCGGAGGAGAGCCCTCCCATATACCCCTCAGTGAGCGAAGAGTACAACATTGACGAAGCGGACCATGAGACACCCGCACCGCCGTCAAGGCGTGAATATATCCAGCTTCCACCGGCAATTAACCAACCGACACGTCTCAACGCACACTTCCTCGTCCACGACAACGATCCAGGCTGTATCAGCGTCAGCGGTAGCGGCTGGCGCCCTTCCACCGAGTTTGAAAACCCGATCTGGGGATGGGTGGTTGTGAACTATGTCAACCATGGTCTCCAATTTTTCTTGCCTGACGGGACATTCTACCGTGAAGTCCGATCAACAGCCGGCGCCATAAAATGGCTACCCTTCGCAGAGCCTCCAACGCCCAGCAACAATGTGCAACTGGATGCGCTGATCGACTCGCTGGTCACCCACAAGGAGCGCCTCGGCGCCTTCACTAACATGCTTTTTCTCGCGCTAAGCAACTCCGTGCCTACGCCCAGCGCGTACAGTCAGTTCATGAACTCCCTCGTCGGTCGCCCGCTCATGCTGGCTAACATGGGCTGGTCCCTCGAGCTCAACATGGACTCGCTCAAGAACGAATCAACGCTCCCCAACCAGATGCCCGAAAAGACCCCGCTGGACTTGGGGTTGCTGGTTGGCGACGGTGGCAGCAAAAAGCAGTACGAGTTCAGCCTACAGCTCGGCGACAAGGGCAAGAACCACGACGGACTAGTCGGCTACTTCCACGCAAAGTCCTCCGATAAGCCTGTCGACGGCGATGGTGGTACCACCCCAGGTGACCTAGACGTCAGCACGTTCTACACGCACTTCACCGACACCGAAAGCCAGTCTGAAGCGTCCTTCCTGAAACCAATTGACAGAAACAACCCATACTCTAAACTCCAAGCCTTCTGGCTCAATCCAGAGAAATATCCACCCATCATCACTAAAGGCATCCCAAAGGAACCGAAAATCGACGTCATCTCCAACGCCCGCAAATTTGAAGCCGAGCGCAACGCCGAGCTCGCCAAACACCTCTACGGCGCCCTCTTCGACCCCTTCGCCCCCATTACCGGCTACTCCGGCATCCTCCCCCCTCGCACGCTGCAGCTGCCCAGTTGGGTGTGGGAAACGGCACTGAAACAAATCACCACCTTCTTCCACGCCGGGCCGCTACTGGTGACGGAAAACGTGCCGCCTTTCAATAAAGAACACCAGCTAAAGCAAGACACGTACAAGGACGATGTGAAAAAGAGTGTTTCGGGAGCGCAAATGAGGATACCGGCGCTGAGAGCGGCTGATTGGGCCTGGCTTCAGCCGTACGATGAGCCGGCACAGGATGGGGATGATGACAATAAGAAAGAGCGGACGGGACCGAGGCCTCTGAATGGCGGTGGCGAAGAACCGCATAAACCGGAAAAGAAAAGGCAGCAGGTGTACATGAGTATTGAAATTGGCGGTGATGCGGGTGCAGACGAAGCGCCGAGATGGAAGAAGGGACCGTTGACGGCCGTGGAGGGGTTCATGCAACTGAAGGAACCCGTCGAGCAAGGGAACGACAAGAAGAACCCCCCCAAGTAGGATAGAATATCGCGTAGTGGAATAATGGGAATCGCTGGCATGACTGTGTAGCTGCCGTAACTATCATGTCATTGGCGTCCAAGATACGTATGCGTCTATGGGGGCTCGGTGAGACCAGGGTAGATGGGGCTGAAGATACCGGCCCATACCCGGTACGGGGGCGCATTCATTTCTGGATCAGTCGTTCCGTATTAGGAACTCGGAGAGAAACAATGGAGCTGAAGTGTGATCACAACGGTCTATCCGTGCATACACTAGTCTCATAGCCACATGGCGACGATGAGTCTAGATCTCGAGATGCGCTCATGGTGGATAGCAGCGCGCAATGCCCGATTGGTGGACGTCAAGATGGCGTGGAAGTACCCCAAAAGAACAAGTCCTCGCAGGGAATACTCAACGGCCCGCTCACGGTCTGCTCCCGAATAGGATAGTCCTCCAGCTCCAAGGGAAGGGTGCGGATTTGAGCTAGCTGGATCCTCATGGGCTTCCATCGGAAGTAGGACTGGCTGAGGCAACTTCTTCCCGTCCACTCCAGCGCACATCAACTGTCTCCCGTTTTATGTGCTCTTCAAACACAGCGAGGAAAGAAACGAAGGTAAACAATTGCATAGGCCACAATGGCACCCCCAAGCCGTCGATTTGGAAAGCCGCCTACAACCAGGCGATACCTTGCCTTTCGCCAACACAAACGGAAGGAACTCGCAATACAACGCCAGCTCAATGGCGAAATAGTGGAGGAAGACGAAGTTGCGAAGCCTGGGTCAAAGAAAATTATCTCCTTCAGACAACCAGGTTTGGTAGGAGGCACGTACACCATCCAAGTTCAGCAAACCATTTCGGAAGACAAGCCCGAGGAAGATGAGTCAGAGAAAGACAACTCCAAGGAAGATGAGATTAAGAAAAACGACAAAACATTATCCGACACTTCCAAGACCCTCAACACGACCCCGGTGAAACAGCAATTCGAAGTCATCGCCCCTCAATTTGACCTCCCCGCCGACTCAGTCTACTCCATATACCCAGAACAGGGCCACGAAGCGACGCACGACACGCTTCCGCACATCGTTCTCAACGACAGCACGCTGCCATGGGAGCGCATCGGCAGTCACCAAGCCGAGCATCAGCATCCAGACGACTATGCCAGAAACCGTGTGCCATGGATGGCGCTCTTGATCTTCTCGCCGGACGAGCTGCGGCTGGACGACGCCGAGAAGGCGGGAATCTTTGCGCACACCAGTCTCAAGGATCCTCCTCCGCCAAAGCAGTTGGAGTCCATGGCCGTCCGCGTTCCGTTGGGTGACCTCGACAAGTTGAAGGAGGGAACAGCCAGGGTCCCATTCGACACCAAGATCGACCTCGACCAGGCAACCAAGCCCGATACAAACGTGATCTTTCCCAAAGCATTCTTGTTCAACCGCTTGTTTGCGGCATATGACGATTATGGCAAGCAGCTACCAGGAAGTCCAGACATCTCGCGAAACCGATTCCTGGCGCATGTCGTCCGGATGAACACAACTGACATGGCGAATGCCGACTCAGACGAGGTTGATACCACCCGAGAGTTCGGCGTCGTAGTTGCAAATCGCATCGGGCCCCTCGATGGCGACAAAGCTTCTCAGATGATCGTCCACCTCGTCTCACTCGAAAACGTCGAATCGCTGAAGCCGTTACCTCTCCCAGAAGTTGTACCAGGCTCATCTCCCGAGCAGCCTGCTCGCGTCGGGCTCGTCTCCCTCTACAGCTGGTCCTACACCTGCCTCCCGCCAAATTCTCTCAACGCGAAACAGGCTTTCGAGAACATAGCCCTCACGTCAAGCATGCTCAAGCCCATCATTCCGCCCCAATCGGAACACTTGGATGACGTAGCAAAGCGCATGCTCAACCGGCTTGAAGACGGCTACACCCTCGTGCGCTCCATCACTCCAACAGGCGAAACAACCGCCGCCCTCTTCCGCGGCCCACTAACACCCAACCTCGTCGCCCCCCTAAAATGGGATCTGCTCTCCAACACGGGCTCCGACCTCAACATCTTTGATAAGGAACTGGGTATGATGGACATCACCTTCTCCTCCGCCTGGTCCCTAGGTCGCACGCTAGCCTTAGCCGATCGCGCCTTCACCATCTCTCTCACGCGTGTCCGCCATGAGATCCTGCACCCAGCAACTAGCACCGCCCGGCGGAAGATGCTGCAAGCCACACAGCGACAAAGCTACAAGCGTGAGGACCTTGTCAAGTCTCTTGACAGTCTGATCAACGAGACCATCACCATCTCGCGGTCCGCCGACGAGACCCGCTGGGTACAGCCGGCTAGCGCTTCGCCTCCTGACTTGTCATACGCCTCCATCAGCCCCTTCACCGAAGCAGCCGTGGAGGAAGCGGCCTTTGAAGTGGCTAAGAGCCTTGCTTCCGACACCGAAGGGGGAGGCTGGAAGACGAACAAGCAAACGCCGCCCTACGACGAGCTCAACGATCCCGGCTCGCCGGACTGGATGATCGTGCTCCGCTTCGTCTTGGACCTGTACTACCTCATCAATGTCCCGTCGCACTACCTCATGCCCGATCAAAGCCTGGTACCCCGCGAGAGCCTCCGCTTCTTTTTCGTTGACCACAACTGGATCGACGCGCTAGTGGACGGTGCGCTGAGTTTGGGCCATCAGGGTGACCTGGGGATGGCTGACAAGAAAGTGCCCAACACGGATGATGTCGTGCGGAGAGCAATCAAGAAGGCCATCAACCGCTTGTTCGAAGATCCCGCGTGCCATCATCCTGCCGTTCCCAGGTATGGATTCTATCTCCGGTCGGCCGTCGCTGCGCAGTTCCCGGATCTCAAAGTTTCGGTTGAGGTGACAGGCGCACCTAACGGGGATCCGTATTTGTTGCGGCACGACATGATTGATAAAGAAACCATGCTGGGATTCTTCAGTGACGCGCCCCTGAAAGAGGGATTGCATGGACTGCGGTTTGAGTTGCCCGCCCATCAGCAATATTTTTCCTTGGGCAGCGTAACAAGTCAAAAGCTGGAGGTGGCATACAAAAGACAGTATACCAAACCGAAAGTTGAAGACAGGTCGAGGAACATCCCAGTGGCGACAATCAAGTGGCCCCTGGACGGTAAGGGGAAGTCGGAGAACGGCAAAGACACCCGAGAACGGAGCCAGGTGTTTATTTGGGGATCCAAATCTGGTTTCAACGACGTTCGCTTGGTGCTTGTGGAGAAGCTGGCGGCTGATGTCCACATCACGTTGTCGAGGGAGATGGCGGGGCTGGGTTCGGACTGGTATGAGGACACGACTGCCACCTCTGCTATGATGGCCTACCAGCTCAGCAGCCCCTCGTGGCAGCTGCAAATCGGGCAGATGAAAGCGAACATCTTCAACACAGCCGAGACCAAGGCAATGGTGGAGAGTGTCTCCGGTCGTTTGTCTTACCGCGAGGCTCCTCCGTCCTCCCTTGCTAACACTTTGGACGCAGACACCTTGCTGCCGCCGAAGACCCAGTCCTCCATTCCAGCCGTCTGTCAACGAGCTATCCAGCGCGGAACGGTTGGGCCGCCGCCCCATGCCTTCTGGAGAATGAGGCAGTCAGAGTCTCTTTTCTCGCCCGTACCTCCACGCTCACCGTCGCAATCGTCATCGTCCTTCTCCTGGGAGGACATCCCCCGCTCAGCCTTGAGCAACAGTCCCAGCCCCGACGACTGGGACTCAGACGGCTTCGAGCTGATTCCCAGACCTCACATCCCACTTCCTTGGGAGCCAACTCCAGTCGACCCCCAAGTCGGCCTCCCAAAGTTTGACTATCACGTGTCAACAACCAACGCGCCCGCAGAAAAAACGATCCCGATTCTCGCAACCAAGCAAGACCTGATTTTCTCTATAGTGTACTCCGGAAAGGGCGAGTTCTTCAGCCTGACAAAACTGACGATCGACATCCCGCTCACGTCACAGAATGGCCAATCAGCAATGTTGGAGGAGAGTCTGCCGGTCGATGCCCACGTGCACATGGTGTCCAATCTGCGCTTCAACGCGCGCTTCGGGTACTCCAAGCTGAAGCAAGAGCTGCAGATCGAGATCAAGCCGCGCAGCCAGAAGGGACGATGTGACGGCGTGAAGTTAAGGGACTGGATCGGCAAGTGGAAGGGACAGGAGGGCGAGGGGAAGGAAAACACATGGGCGGCTAGGACTGAATTGAGCGTGGTGTTGTATAACGTGTATGCTAAGCAGTACTCTGTCAGGAAGGGTACAGAAGTGCTGTGTAAGGCAGTTGCGAGAGCCTATTACGCGGGTGCTTCGCCAGAGCGCCCTGGCGATGAGATAGAGGTTAGGTTGGTGGGAGTTTGAAGATGATATGTATCTGCTTGTTGATGTTTGTTCGCAGATAACTGGACGTGGTTTTGTGACTCCAGGCACAAGTCCAAGAAGGCAGGCTTCTGCTGCATAAGATCGGTGCTGTTCAGCCCTCAGAGCACGCTGCGTTGATTGATGCGGCGCGGTCCCTATCGTCCTGTCCATCTGGCCCAGCCCTTTGACCTTTAAGAATCGACACCGTAGATGTCTTGCCCGCGCTGGCAGCTAGCATGAGGGGAGTCCGACCGAACCGATCAGCCGCATCAACGTCGTAGCCCTGGTCAAGGAGTAGCGATACTAGATCATTATGTCCTTCTTCAGCTGCTGAATGAAGTGCTGTCGGTTCCTTGACGCATTTGTGTTGAAGCAATAGTGACACAACTGAAGTATGACCGCCTCGAGCCGCCAACATTAGTGGGGTCAAACCCTGGTTGTCCCTTGCTCTGGTGTCGGCTCCATTCTCAAGCAGGAGCGAAACAATATCGGCATGACCCTTAGCGGCCGCAAGACAGAGTGGGATTAACCCGCTTTGAGTCCGGATGTTGACATGAGATCCCCCCTCAATCAACAGTCTCACAAGGTCCGCTCGTCCCATACGGACTGCACGAACCAAGCCACGAGAACCGCCTTCCACGAAGTCATCGCCTTTGCCGAGTTGCGGGTCGTATTCGAACAAGATGTCATTGCCGGTCTCCAAGGGCGCAGCGGCAATTGACAAAGCAGGGGGAGATCTGTCGGCCTCTTCTGCTCGAAAGAAAAGCTTGCCCTGCGGCTTCCAGTGCTCGTACCACGATGTAGAAGGAGGACAATCAGGACTGGAGAGAGCCTCCAACAAGACCTTGACCGTACTTTCGTGTTTGGATCCGGCTACCAAGGCTGCAAACAGAGGGGTTAGGTAGTTCCCGCCTTCCATAACCAAACAGTCTTGAGGGTTGGTGTACTTTGTGATAAGCGTAGTAAGACCAAGCTCGGCTAGAACATATAGCAAACTTGTCTTGGGTGAATATCGACTGGCCCGAACTTCATCGAAGACGTAGTGGTAATATGTCCAGAGGTGCAAGGGGAAGTTCTCCATGAACAGTCGTTGATCCACGTTCCCTGATTCAGCCGCCTCGGTGTGCTGAAGAATGTTACGAATAGCATAGCCGAGCAATGAAAACCTCCTTCTGGCTTGTTCGCGCAGTGAGTTAGCTGCAACGGTACTCGCCCGAGTTGCAGGACTAAGCCTGACTTTCTCGCGTAAAGGACTGTTTGATAAATCGAACATGAGAACGCGGTAACAGCACTGCTTCAGCCGGTCGTGACCTTCCCCTTCGAAGTTTTTCGTAAGACCGGGCCAGAGCTCTCTGAGGCCATTTCCCTTCATGAGGAAATCGCGAACTGATTCGTGAATAAACTGCACAGTAGGACTCTCTGACTTTGTCACTTCTGCCATGCCTTTTGAGACGTTTCGGATGTACTTTTCGATCGTCTCCGGTAACGTTTCCTCACGGCCCCCGGCGAAATCCTCATTACGGGCCATTTGCATCGTCGTGTAGAACTGTTCTGGGTCAAGTGGCTCGCGTGCAAAAAGCAAGCATTGCATGCAGAGTATGAAGTCGTCTTGATTTCCTGGATCACGCATGAGGATGTCGCGGAAAAGTTGGTGCAAGTCGTCCGGTATTTCCATCAGTTTCTGGCGAAGCTGTCGCGGGGTGCGGCCTCTGTCGAACTCGGCGCTTAGGATGTCGGTTACGAGGACAAGCCACATAAAGACACCCTGTGACCTTTTCTTCAACTCAGCTTTAATGATTGCGGCATGAGCACCACTTCCAATCCTCAACTCGCTCTCAACATATGTGTCAATATCTTGGTCGTGACCCTCTTGCCTGTCCAAGAGAAGCTCCAGGCCGACACCCATGGTGATCTGGGGATAGTACCTGCTGGAAAGGAAGACCCTGAATCTTGTCCCCGAGAGGTTTGCTGCTGTGACGATTTGCTCCAGCGATCGCACCATCTTCCTAACTTGGCCTTCTTCGCATTCATCGAGGGCATCAATGAAGCACACCACAGGCAAAGTCCCAAGAGATTCGACGGCCTTTTCAAAGAGCAGTTCCAGCAATTCCAAAGTCCACAGGTTTTCATTGCGGATGCTCCACGATCCCAAGCCGACCAGCGCAAAGACGGATGCGAGGTGGGGTATGCTTTCGAGCAACTGAACCAACAAGGCACGATACATACCATGTGTCGATTTCTCCAGTTCGGTCCCTCTGGCGTGGAAGAAGAACGATATGGTAACTGCTTCTTCACCAAGCCGAGATTCGCGGAACTTGTGATAAGCAAACTTCATGATGGTTGACTTTCCGGTTCCTGGGTTTCCTTTCATCCACAGAAAACCACAATGGTCGTTGAGCTTTCCATCATTTAGCCAGTCCTCGTACTGTGCGGATTTGAGCAGCCATGTGCAAGTTCTGGAGTGGGCGCGTCTGGCCCCCATCCGGCGAGCATCCATCTGTGGAAATCTCAGCTTTTCGATCAAGGCGTTGGTGTCTTCTCTTGTGAGCTGATGCTTCGCCGAGTAGGTGGACAGTGTGCTTTGTGAGTCCACAAGGGAGGCCGTTTCCGGTGTATTTGATTGTGCGGCCAATGAGTGGGTTGTCAAATATTGGATCGCATGAACCACTTTCTTGTACTCAGTATCGTCAGGCCCACTAAAGCGGCACATGTCCATATGGTTGCGACTGATGTGCTGCTTCGTCTCGCAGTCAATCAGAAGGCATGATGCAGTGTCTTCAACTACCTGTTGAATCTGGTTAATATGGTGCCCATCTAGGGGGGGTTAGGGGGGAAAGTAAGCTCACCTTTCTGTTGAACAGCAAGGGCACACCGACCTGCTCCTGAAACGAATACACAGCCCACTTTTGTTCCTGCGCGATAGGATTGAACTCGCTTCGTAGCTCCTCAAGTCTGTCGGATTTCCCTAGCAGGGTGTCAACGACGTTATCGTTAACAGAAACGCCAAGTCCACGAATAGCTGTCTCGATAATTCGGTGAAGGGTTCCCCGAGGGTCGGCTCCTCCATGGGGGGTACCAAAGAACATGAGCGCAGTGGTAGAGGTGAACACGTCTCTTAGTCGTGCATGGTTAGACTTGCAACGTTCGGAGCGCCGGAGTGCCTCCTTCACCAGGATGCCACCGAGGCTATGGGCGACAAACAGCAGAGGTCTGGACGGGTCGACACGGCGTTCTGCTTCCAGTTGTAGGAGAAAGTTCCATGCCATGTCGTAGACACTACTCTTGGGCGCAGGGCCTTGGAACTGATGGCGTAAACGGGTATCATAGCCGTAGGTCATGATCCTTGCGTTCGGCAAGGTGTCAGGAAGCAGATCACGAGGCCAATAGACCGGAGCATGTTTCTCTCTTGCCGTGCCGCAGGATCTGGGGAAGGAGGCAATTCTTCGTCTCTTGGCGGGAGGCTCGCTGTGGTCGGATCGTGCCACATCCCAGGACATGACATGGCCTTTCTTGTGCGTCCATGTTTTCTCAGGGTGACCGGTGAATCCATGCACAAACACAACACTGTGACAAGATAAGGGTTAGATGTAGATCACAAACGAGGGAGCTCGAGGGGACAAGGGGAGAAGGCGCACTCAATCGAAGGCTCCAGAGGCTCAAACAAAACCGTAAAACCAGTCGCAGACACGGGTTTTAGGCAGGCCCGTTGGCGGCGCGCGTTTGCTTGCTTCTCATTCATGTTGCGGCTTGAAGACGGGTATGAAAGTCTGTAAAGGCGATGTTGAGCAGAAGCGATTTCCATGGGAAACGAGCCGTAGAAATACTCAAACATCGACGATGCTGTGAATGCCTCGTCATCGCCGTCTGGTGCCCGCCTCGTCCATCTGGTTTAGCGCTGTCGACTGCGTGGCTTTGGTTGGCGAGAAATGTGTGGTGGTCTGTGGAAATTCCTGAGCTTGCTCCCGGTCTCTTTCTCGTGCAAATTTCCATCTCCGCGCTACCCGGTAGACCATGACCGGTCAGCCCTATGGCCAATAGTGATGTTGACATGTTGTTCGTGTGTATGGTTCAGTGTGTCAAGAACGCTTCGACTGCGTGGGAGTGTCGTCGTGACGCTCCGTGGAAATGTTCGGTCAAGAGGGCGGAGGAAAGGCCGAGGTCGCCGAGTACACCATAAAAAATGCGCCACGATTGTCGGCTGTGGTGAAGAGCATCATGAAGCTGTTGCGGCCTCAACTGGGAAAATGGCTAAGAGCAAATCTGGTGTTCGCCGAAGTGAAGTTGTGGGTGAGGCCTCTTGTTGAGACGAGAAGATGTGTTGGACAATCGACTCTGTGGAAATTTGGGTGACAGCGAATTGTTGATTGCAAACACTCAATCCTGTGGGGGGGTACACCAACTGGCTGGTGCCAGGCCCTGATAGTGTTCTTAGCAGGAACAGCAAAGAATATGCCTGCGGGGTGTTAATGTTACTATCTGCAACCACTTGCTGCCACTGGAGATAACCTGCAACTGCGCCTCGCATCCCAACTTCCTCTTTTCTGCCTGATCCAGAGATGAAGTCATAGAGGTAAGACGACAAATGCCAAGATCCCGCAATGGCTTCACCTTCCTCATCACAGAGCCCAAGTCACCCAATCAATCATCATGTTTTTTCCACATCGCCCACCGTCCCTTCCTCGAGACCTCTCTCCAGAACCGCCCCTGCCGCAGATCATCAAGACCGCCGGTCAGTCCGGCCACACCTAACCTTCCCTTCCTGACGACACCATTCGACCCAACGATTGCTCTTTCCACCCAGTTGCTGCAAACCACAAACATGAAGATCACTTAGTAGGAGGACAATTCAGCTGGAAACGAACTGCATCCCGACCCCCCCCCCACAAGGAATATCTCAACACCCGCGATATGTCACGTCCGAGTTCCGGTTGCTTTTGGGATTCCTGGCCGGCATACAAAGCGGCAAAGGTCACGGCGACCAGACAAACTACCTCTAGGAGCATACCTAGATGGTGTCAAGCGACGGTTTGAGGAGGTCGTTTGGATGGTTCCCATCTTGTAGTTGGTTACCTCCTTGGAGGGTCCGATGTCATTAGGATGGACTTTCCACAGGTAAAAGTCGGAGATAAATGGCGGGGGTTGGTGACCCTGGTTTCCATGTTAGCACAACAATCCCCGGGAATGAAGAAGAAAGGGAAGGAGCAAAGGGAAGAAGATACATTATACCGCTTTCTTCCGTTTACCTGAAGCATGAACCAAGCGCAGGCCCGTCCCGTCCCTAGCCGACGACAACTGCTAATCGTCGGCTTTCACCAGCCACCAGCCCCAGAGCTCGATCATCCCAACTGAGAAGCGAATGGAAAAGCCGACGGCACAGTCTGACGACTTCTTGGCAGAATTACTCGACATCGGTACCACTCAGCAGGCTGTTGGCAACCCAAGCCAAACTCTCACCCGAATTTGAGACGAGCTAAAATTCTTCATTCGAGTGACTTGCTGCCTTCCGGTCTGCTAATCTGGATCTGACGTACAGATATAACAGTCATACATACCTAGCTATGTTTCGGACTTGGGGCGCCCAATATGAGCTATTCACAGACTAAGTAGGCAGTGATTTACTCACTCCTCTACTAATATCGGTACTCATAATCACACGTCCCCACTCACTCAACAACTTCAACGTCTCGTCGCACTTCATCTTCAGCGTCCAAAACGCATCCTCTCCCAACGGCAATCTCAACTTCACAGGACCATGCCCCTCATTCATTACAGAAAACGTCACAGGCCCATTCTTCTCAATATATGGACAGAAGGTCTCATTGCGGACTACATCCATGATAATCTCGACAGCCTTTCTCGGGTCACCCGTCTGCTTCAAGTCCGCATTGGCAACCCAGCGCAGTATCTTTTCCGACGCTTCCTTGTAATCGTCAATCTGGGACACCTTGCTGACCACGTTACCGGGTGACAGCAGCTTGGTGCGGAATTATCCTGGCTCGATGAGAAGGGTGCGGATGCCGAGTGGTTTGACTTCGTCGTGGAGTGCTTCCACCATTCCTGTAACATCGATATCTGTCAGCGGACTGTTGATCAAGTAAAAGCAGAAGGGAAGAACAAACCCTCAACAGCAAACTTGGACCCCGCATACGCTCCACAGAACGCCTCTCCCTTCCACCCCGAAAGCGAACTCATAAACACGAGCGTTCCGCTCCGGCGCTCTCGCATGTGCGGAAGGACCGCGTTGGTGACCTTCAGCAGGCCGAACACGTTGGTCTCGAATTGCTTGACAAAGCCGTCGTAGCCCAGATCTTCCCAATCGCCCAGCGCTACATAGCCAGCATTGTTGACCAGGACGTCAATCCTTCCGTAAATCTTGATGGCCTCTGCAAGGGTCTTGTTCAGCGACTCCTGGGAAGCAGTGACATCGAGCTGGAGGACTGATACATCATCCTGAGCATGGGCAACAGTCCAGAGAAATGTCATCTCGGGCTTGGAGAGGTCGCGGCCGGTAGCGATGACACAGTCGCCACGGGCGATGATGTGGGGGACAAACTCGAGGCCAAAGCCGAAGGAGCAGCCGGTGATGAGCCAGACTAGCGAACCAGCCCGGGGTTGCGTGGTGGTGGTGTTGCGGGGCGGCATCTTGATGATGGGTGTTGAGAGTATGATGGTGTTGATGTTGTGAAATGAACTTGGAGTTGATTCTTCGGGAAAGGTGAGTTTGTTGGCGAAGAATTTCTTGGATGGAGAGCGATTGAGCAACTTTAAAGACATCCAACAACTTGATTATGCTCCCCTCTTTCCTTCCCTTTATCCATCATTTGGTTTATCCCAACTTTCTCGTTTCACTCGGTGTCTCATGGCACTTTCCTGGCTTATCACCAACTCTTTCGGCGAGAAGCAGCACTTGCAAAACCCGGGCCCTGAATCAGGGTATCCGGAGGTGACATCTGGGCGTGTTCGCCATCGGAGTTAAGAGCTTCTCAGACACTGACTGGCCAGCACTGGTAAACGCCTATCGCGTAGACAGTCAAATTAAAGTGACTGTCCTCACCTCGGCATTCTCAAACAGGTCAATCCTCCACTCCGACTCCAAAAACCCAATTCGCTGAAACACCCCGTCCCTTCCTTCCACTTCCTTCAACGCCAAAAAGAACTGCGGCCCATCGGCATCCCCTCCCGGTTCCTTGTCCGGCTTCCTCCCGCCAAAAAGTACGACGAGTACTTTTTCCGAAAGCGCCACACTCTTGGGGTCTTCTTGTCTAGGACAATCCGGCAACATTGGTATCAACGCCTCTTCCCCGCCGTCACCATCATCTTCCCCGTTGCCATTGTCATGCTGAATAGCAACCACCAGATTGTTTCTCCCCGTCCATCCTTTGCTACTCCTCTTCGTACCCGATGTCCATACTACTCCCCACCTATAAGCTGCTCTCAAGGTAACTTGCCCGCCCTTCAACTTCCCAAACTCGTTGTCTCCTTCGTATTCACACCATGTTTTCGCCGGGTCGGAATCCACCTCCAGTCGGTCATCGAGCTCGAATTCGTACCCCGAGCGTGTGATGTGCTTGTACCTGACACTGCACTTGCTCGCCGTTGGATTCCACCCCCCTTTTTCATATGCCGATATGTCTGCCGGATAGCATGACCGTGACATCCATGACCAAGTGGGCATGTTACCACCCGCTCGACACACTTTCTTGTGGCGGTAGGGTTGCCAGAGCAGCGCCCTCGGTAAATCGTGCAGCCATAGACCAGCAAGGTATCGATCGTCAAGTGAGAGAAGGGACCGGATCCTTTTCGCGATGCCGGCTAACGCAAACGAGCGGTCGAGTTCCTTAGTCAAGGAAAGGAAAGAGTACTCCTCCACACAACGGAGAAAAAAGTCATGTAGAAGCCGGCTATCCTTCATCTGTTCCCGGGAGCCAGAAGTGAGATTAGCAAACAACACCTTCTTCGGTATCGTCCCACTACTCAACGACGACCCCGCCTCAAAAGTCGACGACCTCGACAACGGCAACGGCGGACTCAACAGTCCCGAACCCTCAACATCCCCTCCACCTCTGCCATTGCCACTCCCCGTCCCCGGCGCCCTCCAACAAGCAGCAACATTATTATTCAAATTCCACACACTCAACACATGACCCCTCTCAATCCCCCCACACTCACAAAAGCACCCACTCCTACACTCCCACAACACCTCGCTGCTCCCAAAATGCAGCGTCCGCCTACTCAACAACCGCTCCTGGAACACCCACGCCCGACCCAAAATCGGCTCCTTCAGCGTTCGAAAGTACTCCACCTCCCCAAATAACGTCTCATGACTCCTCTCATGCCCAATCCTCGCATAAACCGGCACCTGTACCCCACCCCCTTCTTCCACGGGCAAAGGCAGAGGCAACGTCCCAATCTCAACCGTATCCATCGGCGCCGTCAACCCCGCCCTCCGTCCCGCAGCACTAAGCTTCAAATCCCGAAACCCCTGTCCGTGAAACCGTCGTCTGAACAACGACACTGACGCGTCCCGCTGCGCGGTGGCGGCTATGTTCAATGTGGCGTGCGCGTAGATGGAGGACATGTTGGCGCTTTCTGTGAGCCAGTCTTCTTCGGAGTCTTGGAGGATGCAGAGCGAGTCGATCCAGAGGTATCGGCAGCCTAACTCGCGCACTAAGAGGATGGCGTCGCGGAATAAGATGGGGAGGGAGGACCAGGGGATTTGCGAGAGGTGGGAGTCGAGGGTGGAGGTGGTGGTGGTGAGGAGGGGGTGGGCGTGGCCCCAGCAGTGGGAGAGGGTTATGTAGGGTGGTGGCCCGGGAGATGAGGAGGGGTTGGTGGATGAGGTGAAGGAGGGGGAAGTGGTGTCGATGAGCTTTACTCCGCCGCAGAGGTCTAGCAGCCTTCTTGGAAGCTGGTGAGGCTCTGGTGCGCACTTGGGGTGCGAGGAGTCGCAGGCGGAAAGCCAGCGCGTGGCGAGCCGGACGACCCGGTTGAGGGTGATGGCGTAGGGGACGTGGTTGGCGAAGCCGATTGCTGGGTGCGGTATGGACTTCCAGTGTTGTTCCCCTTCTTTCTTTGCATCTCTGCGCCCCCTTTCACCGTCTTCTTTCCTTCCTTCTCCTTCCCCATCAGCTTTCCCATTCTCCTCTTTGCCCTCCCCTATTTCTTCTGGTCGTCCCGACTCTTCCAACTCTTCAGCCGCCCTGCCATTCCCCACCCCATCCATAGAGATACCCTCCTTTTCCGGATCTGGCCCATCCCTCCCCCCTTTCCCCTCTCCCCCCTTCTCTTCCGCCCTTTTCAAGTCAACCAAATCCCAAGGATAATGATAAAACTCAATCCTGCTCGTACTATCCCTCACGGTAAGAGCATGAGGGAACGTCGCATCGGGGTAATCATCGTATAACAGTGCTTTGAAGAGACAGAGCGTTCCTCCTCCTCCCCCTCCTCCTGTTCCTGTTCCTCCTTCCTCATCAACAGAACCAGCGGCCGGCTGCTGCGTCAAACACAAAATCCTCCTAAAACCCCTCGCCGCATCCGCCCTCGGCACTTTATACACGTGATAAGAGCTCGGATCGTCGTCGTCCCACAATAAGGTAATGACTTTGTGGAGGAGGGGGCAGTAGGGACACGGACTTGTGCCGGGGCCGGAGTCGGAGTCGGAGTCGGAGCCGTTGTCGTTGGGGGGAGGGGAAGGAGAAGGGAAAGAGGTTCGCAGGAGGTCTTGGTATTCGATTAAAAGGTAGCGCGGTGGGAGGGTGGTAGGGACACTAGAAGGAGAATGATCATGGGACGGGGAAAGGGAGTAGGAGTTGAGGATGGGTGGGTGGGAATCGAAGGGGCGGAAGAGGGAGTATGAGAGGTTGAGGCAGGTGGGGCAAACTGATTGTCGTTCGTCGTCTATGTCTGATGAGGCTGCTCGTAGTGCTGGTGTTGCCGGTGATCGTGCTTCTTCCGATGCTGGCGATGCTGGCCATTGTGATCGTGATGCGGGGTCACGATCCAAAACCTCCAACGTTCGCGCCGCCTGCGCTAGGCCGTCGTTGACACAATCCATGGTGCTTTCAAACCAAAATCTCCCATGTGTTAAGGCGGTTGCAAAGAAAACAAAACAGCGATACGGTCAACCAATGCCCCGAATAGTCTCATCTCGTTGTTTTTCCATAATCACGAAGCAAGAAGTGAGATGGATCTCGTAAGCGAAGCGTTACAGTGAGCGTGGAGACGGGGATTAGAAAGGCTTGGCGTCGATGTTGTGCTTCTGGGGCTTGCAGGGTTCCATTCCGAGATCCGCGCCATTGCCGCCGGCTCGGGTTTGCTATAGCGCTGTTGGCAGTGGATTTGTGGATTGGTCGTTACATTCGGTTGGTGTTTTATAGGGGTCGGGTGTTTGTGACGGACTTCCCTTGAACTGTGACGGGAAAGCAGGCATGGTATGGAGGATTGGACATCGATATTACCTAGAAATGGCGCCGGTGATGTTTTGGTCATCAGTGATGATTTTTGTAGAAGAATCCGGCAACGAGATAGCGCACATGGTAGGCAGGCAGGCAGGCAGTTGGGAGAGCAAAGTATCCTTCCTACATAGTATAAACCACGGCTTTTACTAGCAAAAAAAGAAAAAAGAAAAAAAAAGAAGGTGAACGCCAATAGACGGATATCAAATAAACCCTGACGAGTACGTACGTACCTACTCAAAGTAGACAACGGTAGGTAGG